>OX103979.1:38545033-38637920 GCA_944470395.2 Schistosoma turkestanicum | reverse complement strand
TTCAATAGATAGAATAAAATAATTGATCTCTGAGTTAAAGTCAGAGATAGACAGATATAGAGTAATTTTACAGAACTGAGTGGTTGATGCACAGACTATTAGTCATGTGAATAGATATACCACGGCAAACACTGAATACTAAATTTCTTATCATACTTAGTGAATAAATACCTGTGATATAAAATTTCAATTAATCGTTGACTGTTATGTATGTGGTAATATATTTTGTGTTAAAGTCAGTCATCTCACATACAAACACACACTTTATGCAACTATACGCAGCGAGATACAATTTAAAAGTCTCCTTGTAGCATATTATCTATGGCATTCGCAAGCTTTACAAATATTAGAAAAAGTATGTTTTCAATTGACTAGATTAGAATTTTAAATATATTATAACTACTACAATCTCGAATGTTGCTAAAAATACGAAGGAGAGTCATATTGATGAAGCTTTACAAATACATTTCAGTCGTACCACTCAATTGTGAGTTCCAGTCTTGTGGATAAGGATTAGTTTATAATAGACTGTTATTAAATATTACTGGTCAGCTATAAACGACATATCATTACTGAAAATCATTTTCAAAATATCTATTCAGTCTATTTTGGTTTATGATGAATAAGTGTGGCATTAATCAGACTTTATTCACTGTTCAATTAAAATGTAACATCTAGCAATTCTGAGAATTTTTCAGTTCATTCAATGATTGAGTAATGAATACATGAACATAAACTTCACCAGTAATTCTAATTCATTCATCTGAGACTATCTACAAATATGTTCTATGAACACGCCACTTCAGCGTAAAACATAAGAAGCAGATCAGGTGTGAGATAGAGCTTGAAATTAAATCTTAGGAGAAAATTATGCTTCCACATACAACACTCACCGACTAAGTGAACGGAAAAATATCCGAACATCCATTACACCCCACACATATTGAACGCTGAGAAAAAGGTGTGGTACGAATTCGCGAACACGTATCCCATCATGATAAATAACAATAAAATACTTAGATATACCGGGAAATCGATGTTCCAATCCGTTCATTAAATACTATCGTGAACCAAATTTTGGAACTTGTTCTTTTACAGATTTCTAGTCAAATTCAGTTACTGCTGAGGAGTCCCATACCAGGACGAAACGGCCGCCCAGTGCTTCCAGGTTTCTAATGGTGGTCGAACATTGATCGATTCATGGTTTCAAAAATGTGTAACTTAACAATCTTCACAACCCCGTAATGCAAATTACCTGTGCTCACTAGTGACTAGCTTCGTGAGGAATCTTCTCTGAGTTCTGGTGGAAAGACGTGACCAGTGAAGTTCAACCTGTTCGGGTGTAGACAGTAACTAGCGAAGACTGTGTATGAGGTTGCGCAACTCCGTGAATTTGATCAAGTTAGACATTAACACCGATAGATACCAGTTCAGTGGTCCGATGGTTAGGCGTTCGCCCATAATACCGAGGGTCCTGGGTTCGAATCGTGCGGGGTGCAGGAGACGTGTGTGCGCACTGCTGAGGAGTCCCATACCAGGATGAAACGACCATCCAGTGCTCCCAGGTTTCTAATGGTGGTCTAACACTGATCGATCCATGGTTTCAAAAATGTGTAACTACTATATTTAACAGACATAATATTTATCTTATTCTAGTAATAATGCATGACCCGTTTAATGTATCTACTTTAGCAAAGATGTAACCAGATTTAATTATATCACATTCTTTGTATATTTATGTTTTTATGTATTATTTATTAGTCACAACACGCTAATGACAAGAATGACAACTATTCTGGTTGGTATTGCGAAAATAATGCCGTACTTTAAAATACTGTCCTCACTGAGTGTGAATTTTGTTTACTTTTTGCATTTCCCAAAACTGATCTCTCTATGACAATCGTTCACTTAGTAATAATTTATGATTACGTCTTTTAAAATAAAGTACCGTTATTTTTCGAAAAATTTTCCCACTCTTGTATGAGCATGTTCATGCCTATTAATTAGTAGTTACTCTGTAATATATATATATATATATATATATATATATACATATATTATATATATATATATATATATAGTATTTCAACTCGTTTTTTAAAATTTTCACAGCGTTTTTTAAAATTTTTTGTAATCCTTAGAATGTCAGAAATAAATAGAAAAAACAACTTGATTTCGAATGAAAAAAGAAAAAGCCTTATAAAAAAAAGTTATTGAAGATGGATACAGCGTCAAGGATGCGGCATTTCTTACAGATGTAAACTATCAGGCCGCTACAAATATTATAAGGTTGTATAAAAAGGAATCGCGAGTTGAGAAGAAAAAAACAGGAAAACCATCAAATAAGAAGATATGCGGTGATATTATCAATTTTGTTGAAGAATTGATAGAATTAAACCCGTTAATAACGATGGTAGAAATTCGAGAAAAAATAGAAAACATATTTTCTATAGGCCTTTCTCTTGAATCTATAAGAAGGATAATTTATAGACTTCAGATTACTTTGAAAAAGATTTCTTATACATCGGTCAATATAAATTCGGAATCCAGTAAAAACAAACGCCAAATTTATGCTCAAAATTTTATGAACATTGAAGATACATTTATAAATGTATACATTTATATATAATTTGTACTTAAGAAGAACCTTGGGAAGATCTACAAGAGGAAAACCGGCAAGTGCCCTAGTTCCATCAACGCGTGGAACCAATATAAGTTTAATATCGGCTATAACAGAAAATGAAGTTCTCTTTGCTAAAACATTTGTTGATTCGGTGAATTCAGATAAGTTCATTCAGTTTTTTGGTTATTTTAAAAAACCCTGTTAAAAGTTTAAAAAACGAGTTGAAATACTATATATATATAACAGCGTGATTCATCAGTCAAGAGTTATTTGAGTTTCAATCAAACGTAAATAACAGGCTACCATTAGTAGTGCTGAAAATTACTTAAAATAGCTACTAGATTAGTAACTAATTAACCATTTGGACTAAAAGTGGAGTCTGACGTAGTACTGTAATGGAATTACGTATACACTAGACTAAGAGTCACATCTATGGCAGATAAATTGATAATACACATTACTGATCACTCTCAATACAGTAGGATTCGAACTAATAAATCTTTACTATTTGGTATATGCGCTGAAGCCAGTGAGATTAATGTCAGACTTTAGATTAAACAGGTTATATGAAATGTTGAAGTTTGCTAAAATAACATCTTCATTTTATGAGGGGCCAAAAATATGTAGGTGAATAAATGCCTTATCGAAAATAAACCTCAGTGTGTCCATTTGTGATCAATTTTCATATGCGCATCAACCTTTGCTCTGAATTTCATGATTCCTAAATCGGTTAATTCACAATGAATTGCATGTGAGATAATCCTATAAAATATTCATTGCTAATTCAAGATATTTCCCGACACAGTGAGATAATAAGCCATGAATTAAATCTCTCCAAAGATATACATAAGACCACGACTCAGCATACATCCGAATAATGGCAGTAATCATCAGATCTAATCTGCAATTTATCAATACTATGAAAATAGATTCGATTTTATATTATTATATAAAACCAATTAAACCATCACTCAGGGAATGAATGTAAATATAAATTATAAACTAATGAGAACAGTAATAATAACATGTGAAAATCACATGTTATTTCAAAAAAATTCGACAAATTTCAGTGTTTATTTAATTAATAACTCACTGAAGCCAATTTAAAAATGGGAACTCTGAACGTCAACTATCGTCATTTCATTGATTGCCAAAAAATGTACCCTTATTGCAATTTTTCTCTATTGTAAGCCAAATAAACCTAAATTTATTCGATATGCTTTGTTTCACTATTTTATGGTGTGCAAGTGTGTTAATTCTTCTGTAAATTGAGCAATCTACTTCGTTACAATTAAAAAAACAGCTGTACAGTAATTATTTCGTTATTATTGATTGCTGGTAATTGCTGGTAATAACCCGAACCCCGAAGCTTGCTACCTTGACGTGGTGGTCGGGCTTGCCTATCGTGATGACCCAACCGAGCTATACTGGCTGGAACTTATGTTCCTGAAGGTTCTACCATGCCAGGGCAGGTCGATTGGAGAGCGATTGAGACTAAAAGCAGCCACCCAAGGTCTGAGGGCGAAGTCGTGCTGCTGACTGCAGAGAGGTGTGACAGCAGTAAGGTGTTTCCGTCGGACAACCAGCATCTGCAGCGACGCTGCCTTCTCACAAATAAGGAAGGGTTAGAAAAGATCGACCCCTAAAATTGTCACACCCTCACCCTACCTCACGGATTTCCGTCTCCGTCGGTAAGGTGCCCACTAAGGGCTTTTAAGAACGGAGCTAATCCTCAAAAAACCTTTCATCAAAAAAAGCCGCTGTTGACCGGCCTGAAGCAGTTGTTCCGTTGGGCTCTACAGTCACGCACCCAGGTCTCCAGACCAACACTAAATCTGTCTTCATTTTCAGGTCCCTCAAGAAACCACCCTTCCAGGGTGTGGCAGCCGGGAAGTGATAACCGCCCTCATACCCGTAACAGCCACACGAGACCAAATTGGTCAAAATCAAATTCCTTTCTACCTGGTAATAAATGTCCATAAGAGGATTAAGCCAAAATTTTTCACCACAGGAACACTGAATCAATGATTACAATAATCATTATTCATTTCCGCTTATAATGGAATCCAAATCGATTGGTGTGCGATTATTTTTAAAAACTTCTAGATCTAAGTATTAAACAAATTGCATTATATTTTTACCAGTGGAATTTTAAATGCTCGTTTCATGTAAACAAGATTCAATAATGACAATGCAATTCATGTATTCTAAATTCCAAGCTCACGAAATATGTGAACAGCCAGTGAACAATGCTGAAGTCTTCATCGTAAACACACCTTGATGCGCAATGTTGAAAAAAGGTAGAGGTTACCGAACCGGTATCAGGTTAAAACGACTATGGTTTAAATTTATAATTTATTCGCACCGTCTCATTATTGAACAACAATTCACATTATACCACTTGCATTCCTCAAAACTGTCACCAAATAATATCAATAATTTTAGAAATTGTATCATTGGTTCTCATTATCACAGAATCAATATACAAACCAATAACCCATTCAGTGATTATCTACGTCAATTACAATGACCTCTAGTAATCACGCTATACCTAGTTTACATTCAAGTTTGACAGGCAGAGATAATTGATTATTTCTCAGTATGGAAACTACTCGATAGGTGTCTGTGCCATTATTGTGTCCAGTGGTGAATGACATTGATTGTTATAGAGTGAAATCGATTGTGGTTGACAAGATACATTCATCTTTTGTCTTGTTTAGATTGTGAGTTCTGAAACCATCTAGTACTTTTCATTTCCATAACAATCATTCTTTTCAAACTATGTTGTCTATAGTCAGTGTTTTTGAGAAATTATCATTGATGGAATTTTTGTGTACATTGAATTGATATTATTTATTTTGTGAATTCCCTCTCTGTGTATGTGTGCGTGTTATGATGTGAGGTGTGGCAACTTGAGCCAATACACACATTTCAATGCCTGAGTTGAAGTATTGAATCTTCATTGACAGATCTTCAGAAATGCATTCCTAATACCTCAGAAAATGATAATCAAACACTTCAAATACAACAGATAAAAATCATATGCAGTAATCCTAATCAATTAAAGAGAAGAGGAAAAAATAAACTAAAAAATGATTGGTAATGAGTGTCATTTCTACTCATCGAAGAGACAGTGTATAAAATATTAGTTGTTGGTATAAGACTAATTCAGTAGAAGAAAGTAATCTTTTAATTACTCAAGGCTGTATACTAAGTTGGTATGCTTATATATATTTTTCACTTTCATAATCTAACTATTCAAAGATTCATCTTCCTACTAAAGATTTATCACCAGAGAAGATAGATCTGTTGAGTGATGTTGACAAACTACAATGGTTTAAACACTTTGAGTAATAAGCCACATTGTTTCCGATGTGTTCAGCTTCAATTAAATACAAAACATTGTGGTAGAACGTGTTTGTAATGATTCTTTATTTAATCAAGAAAATAAAGTGTTGAATTGAGTTGACTACTTCACTTTCCTAGAAATTAACACTAAACTCAGTGGATTGATAACTGAAGAAATCCAGTCACAGTGTGGTGCTGTGGTGCGAACTACTTATAAGTAGTATATAGCGTGAGTGTCAACGTAAAGTCTGGTAGCATAATATGGGGGGAAGATCAAGAAAGGAAGAGTCAGAAAACAATGGAATTTGTATGAAACGCATGAAGAGTGACAATGGATTGATGTTTGGCAACAGGAACAGTCCAGTTCCATAGGATGAACTGATCTTTTGCAAATGAACGATTTACGATATGGTTTTCCGATTTTACTGAGTAACTCTGTAATTTTCGTTAAATACAATTCGGTTTCCTCCACCTGTGTTCTCATTCACTACAACAGAATCGAAATGTCACTTTGTTTAAGTCAGTTAATCTTATTTCATCAAATTAAATGATTTGTTTCATCGTATCGAAATTTGTTGATGATCAATGGTATTTCAGAAAGAAATTCAAAAAAAATAATACAGAAAGCATATGCACAAAATGGTGTGTCATCCACTCATTCGTTTATTTAGTTTTACATTATCATTTATTATTGTTTATATCATGGTGCCTGTAATAAGAATGATAAAGAGATTCTTTTTTTTGAGAAAATTTCTTATGTGTTTACATCATCATCAGCAGCAATATTCTGTAAATTTGTACCGGATATGAATCTTATTGAATTGAATCTAGTGTTTCAATTATGTACGAAAATACCATGCAATCCATTTTAATATATATTTTGAATTGCTTCAAGATAATTGTAAATCTTTATTTCAGGCACATGAATTTAATAAATAATCATGCCTTTACATAACCAAATACAACTAAAACAGAAATGATTTTGAAAAACATTTCCTGATTATCATAAAAACCTTGTTTTACTCAACCAATACTATTTTGTATATAAGTAACCAAAAGAATTAAATTTGTGATAAAATCGTTAAAAATGCATTGTTTAAATTTATCACTTCTTCCTACCAACATTATGCTATCACACAATTCAAGTTTCTTTCTTTAACCAAACGTTTTGATAATTCATTACAACGACCTCAGTCATTAAACGATATGGATGGTACATCAGAAAACAATAGTATAGGGAAACCTATTGGAATCTTCCTCAACAAAGCTGAAACTGGGAGAACCATTGCAAATACTTTCAAAAATATACATTTATATTTGATAACCAGCTGTTTACATCAAATACTTTAGATTCATTGGCCAGTGACCATCAGCAACAAATCGGCTTCCTACTATGGAGGAAATGAGGAAACGATTTTTGACGTTGATACTGTACAGTTTGTCGAAGCTGTAAAGCTATATGCAATTTTAAAAGTCTCAGTTCCGAGTTCTTAAGGCTGAAGAAGAAGCACGAATCCATAGAGTACATTTCACTGAGAAATAATGACCAGATATCCACAGAATGAATAACACTTGCTAACAGATGGAAAGGATAGAACAGGACAAAGTGGCTTGAAGAATATAGGTAATAGTAGACCTAAATAAGTCTCAAGGTTCATCTGCAAAGCTATAACTGTGATGAAGTTCTACCATATTCAGAGCGAAACTAGTAAAATTAATGAGATTGTCTGACCGTTATTCGGCATCAAATAGAAAGTGGATTTAGAAACGTGTCTCATATTTTTTTCATGGTCATCCGACCAACTACGTAATAGAAAACTAAACAGTCCATTAATTCAATATCTAAATGACAATGCATTGAAAATTCAATCATAATAAATTTGAAGTGTCATTTCTAAAAGCTCATTTGATTTTAATCACGATGATTTCATTTTAATCTTTTCGTTTACCCTTAAGTCAATAAGTTTGGAAATTTAAACTGATTGACTGTTTATTTAATTCCTTTTTAATCGCTTTAAATGTAAAATACACACTGTTTACTAAACGTCAACAAATCAGTAACACGATTAAAATGTGACCATAAGCAATGTGTAGAGTGAAACATGGCCTGAGTTAAAATATTTCATCACAATGTAATTCAGGTAATCAATTAGTTGAAAAGAAAATCTGTTTTATCCATTTTATTTTGTGTTACTATTTTTTGGTGGGGCAAAGGCAAGAAGTGTATAGGGAGCAAGTTTCAATAAATTTTCTATTCAAATAACAAAATTTTAAAAGTTATCCAAAAGTGGTTGATATATTTTACACGACTTTTATATTGCTGAATTCAATATCACATCAGCACGATTTCAGAGGTTGTATTTATCAAAAATATGACTGATATCATTTAGAGAACTGATGAAAACCGGTAAGCAATGAACAGGTTTAACGTCCTGCGAAGAATTGAATGGTTTAGATCTTTAATTTCAGTCTCCTTGTGATCATTTAGTTTCAGCACAAAGTTATTTATTTTAGATCTGACGTGTTAGCATCCAGACATCACGTTATCTCCTGTCAACAAAACTTGATCAAATCCTAATATAGAAGAGAATCACCACTGAGTACACAGCTATTGCTACAAATTAAAGTTATTTGCATTGACTTAGTGTACGATTTGAGGGAAGATGCTGAAAATATATCTTTACAAAATAACTTCACTTTATTATTCATTAAAACATTCATGAAAAGACTGCGTTATTTTCAGCGGTTGATTTTGAACTGCAACAATAACGATCACGACATTTACAATCAAGGCCAGACTTATCGTTACTAAATTTAACCTTAATTATCATAAAAGTATTCGATAAATTATCAATAGATGCATAACCCGTATTTAAAAAGAGGACAATTTAGTGATATTTATTGATGAAAATATTTGAGTTTCGATTTAACTAGAATGATACAACAATAATTGATACATTGAATGACAAACCAACCATTCTGTGTGCTGTTTAAATGTGCAATAAATATTATCAATATTATTTATAATGTGATGAAATAAAGTATCGAATTTTTGGAATTTGTTTTTGAAATTACCTATCTACTATGTTAACTCACACTTTAGAGCTGAGCAAATCACTGTTTGATTATTCAAGTTTGTTTGCTTGTTTATCGATGCATCTTTTATAACTCATATTGGTTTAACATTCGTGTGATTCAGTTTTTTTGTTTGCTGAAAAGTTGTATGGTCTTAGTAAATCAGTTGAAACTGATATATATATATATATATATATATATATATATATATATTACTATTTAGTCTTACAAAAATATTTACATAGTTTTAAATAATATCGAATAGTTTTACTGCTATTAGTGATCGGACCACATGAATTGATGTGTAACTGTTAGGAATTAGACGCATGACTCAGTAAACCTGTTATTTCTGTTGGTGAAAAATGTTTCGATGCTTATGAAATAGGCATATTGATTTTTTGATGTTTATGGTTATTTATTATCTCCTGTTTGTCTTTTTTCGCCCTCACCTACTTCCAGTCAGTTCAACTGTGAACGTCAACTCAATTTCACACTAGTTTTATCATCACAGTTGTAAATTTTTTTATTTATTCTTTTACGAATGGTTGCATCTCAGAGCATTTCTATCAGGTTAACTGACACAGGTCACACTAACTTACTGTATTCAGAATTTGTTGAATGTTTTCTAAATCTGTTTGAAATCTGATTATATTTCGAGAAATTTCCCAATAGTAAGTTGTACAGTTGAATATGATAATATATTTTTATTCAAACTTGATTTGCACGTTGAATTGAACAGTAGCTTTGTTGTAAATTATTTCTAAAGTTCTTGTCTGTCGTTTATTATTATCTACGAAAATAGTTTACCCCAAATAAACACATTTTATTCCAATGCAAGTAAAGAAATTCATTGTAGTCCACAGAATCAAAAAGAATGTGTTCCGCTTGGAATATTGATAACCAATGAGAAATTTTAAAATAATTTTATAAGCAGTTCATTAACCTCAAAGAATTTTTGGAGTCTTGAAATTACTAATTTCTAATCTAGTTTAGCCGGTAATCCTTCAAGCAGGTAACCTGAAGAATTTCGTTTCATCAGAATTCTAGTGAAATATTGTTACGCTCGTCTCTAGGTATGCTCAAACTATTACGGGTTCACCTTAGTCGAATAACGCGAACAAACAATGAACCAGAGTCCAGATAGGCTACTGTGACCCGATTGTCCCAAACGTACCAGCAAGAAGTCTTGATATAGTGTAGAAAGTGTATTCTACCAACACCCAGCCAGAACTCTATAGAGACATCCTTGGGACAGTCATAAAAATAGCACACTAAAATGACACAGTAACCAATCACAGCCAAGAATTTTCCTGGTGGGAAATGTGATCTCAAGGTCAACTGACCGGTCCATGAAATAAAACCAAAATAAAGATATTTATCAAGCGAGTTCTGGGGATCTAACATCCTCAACAAATATAGATTTATGTACAGTTATATTGAGCACAATTTAATATAGTCGAATAGTGATCCCCAGAATTAATAAATATATTAAACCACAACAAACATTGATTGATACTTTACAACGGAATTTTAGATGAACGACCTTATTGTGTAGATGAAGATTATGATTAAGATGCATTGGAGAAGAGAATACTTAAATAATTCACAGCTATAATCATCATCATCATCATCATATATTCATACACATCTCTACAAGATTAACATCTTTCACACAACCAATTTCCTTTGAAATATTATGAATAATTTTAACATCCTGAACACTAAAACGTTTAGGATTTATGATGCAAAACTTTTGTGACGCATTGACATTCCTTCCCTATTGTATGCTATAGCTTTTTTTCATGCAATATTTTCATTACGTCAGTCTGTTGAAACACTAATAATCACATTTTTACATGCCTAGAAAATTGTAGGCATTCACTGTTCTGTCTAATTTTCTTGTTAATTTATAAAATCGAATAAGAGTTTAGATATCTACGTATTTCCTCGTTTTCCTATGGGATAATAATATCAGTAATTCATAGGTCTTTGATTCGTTGATGAATTATTTATGCTCTATGGACATCGTTTCAGCTGGTCCGCTGCATGGACATTACTTATCCATGTTAGGCTTGGACAGAAAAAGCAGGGAGCTATTCAGTTAATCAAGCCTCAGAGTAGGATGGATTGCTGAGTTATAGGAATGTCATGTGTTTATCTGTAACTCCCCTGCACAGATCTTGTGCAGTCTATCGGTTCTAGGTGGTGTGAGAAATAGATTGAAACAGAAACTACTAGCTCTACCGCTGTAGTCCTATGTCACATTCTTGACCAATAATCAGGAATTGCCGAAATTTTGTCAAGAATACTAATTGCGGAATAATTCAAAACTTTCTAACAATGATACATCATTAAAGATGTTTAACAAGTTAGTGACTACCTAGAGTCAGAAACTCATTTGATGATGAGTTGGGAATTTAATGCAAAAGATATGGGTGTAAGTCCATGTGTAGACATCAACACTTGTAGGGAGGCACACGTGGCCGATAGGTTCAAAAAAAATATAATCAATTTGTTCAACGACGTGAACCTTTTTTTAAGTAAGATAACTACGTTAAATGGCTATCAGGTTTTATTACTAATATCTCTGTTTCCTTTCTGCAGGCCAAACCTGTTACTTGAGGAAAATACAAAGGGTAAGTAGATAACTTTCATTAGCCGGATGAATCGAAAATAAATGCGTAACTTATTCATATACATGTCTATCTCGATTAGGAATTAATCTCTTTCCTCTGGAATTTAACCCGAACCTCTGCCATTAGCATGAGGTCAACAGCTTCTCTCGTTTATCACTTGATCTACTTTTGAATGACCAAGATTATTGATGATCTAACTTGGTTCTGCTTATATTCAAAATATATTGTCCAGCAGCTGAAGAGTTCCAAATAGAACGAAACGCTCATCCTGGATTCCAGTGCTAGCCACTTTCTATCCATTCCATATAAAACTGTGGTGAAAGTTATCACTAAATTGTCTTGAAAGCATTGCTAACTACCTTTCACTTAAGGTACTTTACCTTACCTCACAGAAACAAGCATACCAACAAACAAATACAGCATCGGACCAAATGGCTAAAATCGATTTCACTTTAATCAGTCAAACGTGACTGAATTCATGTAGAATAGATGACATGATCGTGAGTGATATGTGAAAACAGCATTGATTATTCAAAGAAAAAGTCTAGAGGTCATTAAACAACCAATGAAGATAAACTTTTGGTAACTGGAGTTATTTCGTACCCACGGAGTATCCATTATTGTAAACGTTGGCGAGACGTGTATCATTTCTCCTATTTACGTACGCCATGGCGAACGCTGTTTCATTGTGTGTTCTGTTTCGATGATTTCATAGTTTTTGAATGGCATCATCGATGGATCATTTTGTTTTCGATATAAGTTGCATTAGATGTAATGGACAAAATACAACTTTAAAACTTCCTAAAATGCCTTTAAGATACACAAAACCTATCTGAAAACCAATGTATGCACAAGTTATAGCTCGATAAATCTTCAAACAAGTGTAGTGCAGCACAGTTACAAAAGTGCAATAGTTGATACGAATATTTTGGGACTTAATGAATGAAATTTAAACCTCATTTAAAATAATTAATCAGCACGTCCCTCTTATAGATTGGATAAACGCTATCTTTGGGTGTGATATAACTCCAACCCTGTTGATTGTCATTCCACAACTATATACCTTTTATTTGAATAAAATTTGTGTAATAACACTACAAACAACATGCCCATTGTGTCTGTCTTCGAAACTGAAAAGTATAGGAAACTAGTGAACAGGGGAATCATTTGGCTACCAAACAATCTTTATTAAAATAATTTCTTCAACTACTGTACTGTTAATCTTTTCAGCATAGTGTTAACCTAGTAACACTGACCCATGTGGGCGACGGTATGCAGATCTGTGGTGAGTACCTATTAAAGATAGCACTTCGCGGGATAACATGTGTTAATCCCGTCACTCTAGCAAGCAAATAAAAGGCGATTCTAGAGGAAGAAGTATATTTAATGCTAGCCTCGTGATATCGAAATAATCAAGAGACTAGCGTACACGAGCGGCTAACAACGAGCGAGGAGAGAAAACCGAAAGGCAAAGACAAGCTTGGCGCGAGAGATATAGTCTTCAGTACAGATAAACAAGAGGTGTACAATATAAAAATTATTGTCAGAATGAAGTATAGTAATAAATGTTTGTATTTCAGCAATTGTGTTTTATTCTTAAAACTATACCACCACAAATCCATGACCTATCCCTGTCTTTCACTTTTTACTCTTTTCTTTCTTCGACTGCTCACAAGCTAATGGTAGAGAAACGTTTCAAAATAAAACCTCATTTAGCTTATACAAACCCTATTCAAGTGGACAAATTTTCATTACTTAAATGTCGATATTGTATTTCTAACTGAAGTCCGTAAGATCAATTGTAAACTAGTGTAGCTAGCAATAATCATGTTAAAAAAAAGAATGATTCATTTTTCTAGTGTATACAAAGAAATAAAGAGAAGTTTATTAACAATTCAACAATTGTATGTTTATTGATTTTCATAAACTCATGTGTATTTATGTATTTCACAAAACAATACGTTCATCTCCATACAGGCACAAAAACACATACTACAACTTCTAATGTGTATACAATATAAACAATGCAAACTGTAGCAATAGAAGAAAATGAATCAATGTTTATTCTTGTTTATAGGTTTATATTTATCGATAAAGCGTGAAATCTTCCAGATACTTTATGGACAATAAGATATATTGATTTTAATTGCTGCAATAAAAATGTAAAATTAGAGCACTTTTTCTATTTAATTTGAAGTTAGTTTCCCGTTACGTAATGATATTATTTGAAGTGTGGCCGAAATTTAAGGAAAACTGCTATTTAGTCCGTTTGTCCAAGTTTAGGATATGATGACTTCAAATTGTTTGATGTAGTCAGTAGGGAAGCTGTGCCTACCACTGTGTCTTTTTGTATTGATCATCAATGCAGATACTTCAGTTGCCTGTGAACTTGCACAGCCTTGTAAATTAAAAAAAGCTTAGCGCTTATAACAGATTAAGGCTTGGCAAAGTATATTTAGTAATCACTAAGTGTGTAAATAAAGGTTTCAACATATGATAAGTGAGAGATATGAAACAAATAAAGGTAATCAAAAGGGTCGAAATGAATAAAACACCTTTCCTAGAATTTCCTTAACCGAAGAAGTAATAAAGGTACTAATAAATATTAATACTGGACAACTGAAGTGTGTTAGAATCCTTATGGCTTCTTGAATATATTAGAAGGATGTTTGAACATCATTAGGAAAGAAGTAACTGACTTGGGATATTTGTTTTATTTACTGTACGGAGTTGTCGTCCAACCTTCAGTACTAATGAAACCCGACCTATCAAAGTTTACAATTTACCTAGTTACATAAGTGATTTGCTATTACAGTATGTTGTCATTTATATTTCATGATATCAGATGATCTAATTAGGTTAGTTACTTCTGAAACAATAAGATGCAGTTATGAGATTAAACTAAGGATTAAACCATAAAGAAAATCATTTTGTTTTACTGAAAATTTACTGATTGATTCAAACTAGAATGGAACAGATCTCAACAGTTATGCAGCTAATACCACATTAAAGAGACCTTTCACTGTCCCAATAACTCTGGTTATAATCAAGAAAAATCATTCACATGAATTATGCATCATGACTGGAACAAATTTCTAACTTAACAATACCACGGTCTCTGTTGTCTATAAATTAGGAAACCCATTAAATTAGATGAAATAGAAGTCAAATATTTTATAACTTGAAAAAATAAACTGTACAGAGAGTGAGGAGCTTTACAAAAATGAAGTTGCTCAAAGGTATTCAAGTAAAAAGGTAATGTATTAGAAAGGAACAATCATATCACTCAGTAAAGTAGTAACACTGTGAGTTAAAGCGGTTTAATCCATCGATATTGAGGACAGTGTTTGTAAATTTTATCAATTATCAGTTAATATCAAGCACTATGTAATTCACTTAATTCACTTCTGACTGACTGTATTCATCAGTGTAAAGAAAATATAAAACTCAGTTTATTCAAATTTTGTTTCTAATCTGTTTGTGTTGCATGTTGAGTCATAACAATTTTCGTTCTCTCATAACAATCTTAAAAGGATATAATATACTAGAACTTTATTCAGTTTATAAACCAAACCACTAGAATACTAATTTAAATTGAATACTAAGGCTTAGTTTGGATTATTCTTCTTACGTTTTTCAAATAAGTAAAATCTATTCATTGATGCAAAACATTGGCCTTAGTAGAACTAAAGGAAAACTAATACCCAACCATAGATAGTTGTCGGTAATTCACAAAGTTCGTTTTATGTTCTTTGCAAGAGTTAATATCTAATGAAATCAAACATATTCAGAAAATAAATATATTCATTGAAAGTAGGTCAGAATTAATACGCAGTACAAATTAAGTAACCACGCACCATTAAAAATGTAAGCTGATACAATTCAGTTTATTAATACTAAACAAGTTTATTGATGTAACTATCGAGTGTAGATGTGTGGTAAGCTGAATCAATCTGATTATTTAGTGTTAGTAACATGAAATAGTGATGGTTTATAGATGTATTCTTTTATTCAAGGACTAATCATTAAAATAAACTAACTAGGTTGTAAAAAAAAGCTTTTTAAGAATAAAATTCGATAGTTAGGTTGAGCATTCATTGATTAAATTTACTTAAAGTTAACAGAAACAATGATTTCTCGGTCGAACTTTCACACATACTTCATGCACAGTTTTAAATACTATATATTTTTAATCTCTGTTGACATTCACAAACGAAACATACTATAAATGAGTAGATAATCTAAAGAGGCAGATCTGTATTAAATACTAGTCAAATATCCCTTTACCACTCTCCTCATATTCTTGTTTTTCTTCAACTAACATATAAGGATTGTGAAATTTCTAGGTTACAAGTTAAAGTTTATTCACAGTTAATGTTAGAGCACTAAACATACGTTTTTAATAAACGAAAAGTACCTTCTCAATTCCAGGTAATTCGTGATACAGTGTAGAGATAATCCAGTCCCATCAATTACATGTGTTTTAACCTCTGATTCAGCTAAATTCATTGTTGCTTCATTTTATAGACACGTTAAATAAGTTACATAAATAAGTTATGATTATAATAATATTTAGTCCCAGAAAGAAGGTGTTTAAACTTTAGTTTGAATATAATTCTGGTTTGGTTGGACTAGTATCCACTGTTTGCTGAAAAGTTTAATATCCCAGAATCGACCAAGTAGAGACCCAACTAGCATCACCGACCTTGGGAAGAAACCCAAGTTCCTAATTGTCTGTTATTCACAAGCCAACATCCGACGGTGTTAATTTCGAACTTCAGTCAATCCGTGATATTGCACTACCGTCTATAATTGTCACTGATGGGTAACTGCCTCACACCTAACAAGATTGAACTGCACTCATTCGGTTGTCTAGAGGCCAAGCGTTCGTGCATGGCTTCATGGATGCGCATTGATGACGAGTCCTGTAAGGGGATAAAATGGCCATCCAGTGCTTAGAGGTTTTCAATGGTGTTCTAACATTGGTCATTTAATGATTTTACTTAACCTTAACAATCTTGACAACCTTATGTTGCTAAAATTTGTTATGTTAACATTTACAATTTTTACTCACTAAAAATTTTAAAAATAAGATCATAGACTGTTTGGTGGAGTACTGCAGTAAATCATGATAGTGATAGCTAGTTGGATGACGGAATCGAATGTATAACTGAATATAAACTATACGTTTTTTTAAACTTTTGTTTTCTCAGTACTATACAATAATTCTTCTCTATTACTATAATCGATTTAATCAACTCCCGTCTTGAATACATTTTATACTTGATAAAGTATAGCATACATCATTATTTACTCTTGAGAATCCAACTTACACCGCAAAAACTACCATCTGAACATAGACTGAAAAATGAAGAGTACTGAGTTATGTTCCTCTTAAATTTAATATTGTTCATCTGTCATGAAATTGAATCTTAAAACCATTGCATCACATAATGATTTCTGACCTTTTGTGTTAAGATCGAAAGAATTATTGTTTTGACAACAGTAGTTTATTGTACCAGTTAATCAACAAAAACACGAAAGTAAAGCTCATGAAATAATTTTGACAACGATTTGTAAAAATCCATCTAGTCCAAAAAATCTATTTTGTTTATACTTTTCTTATCAATTTTCATTTCGCAAGCGGTAGAAATCAATTTATTCTGCTTTCATTGTTTTGTTTTTTTAACTGAAACATTTTGCAATGAATTAAAATGTATAAAAGATATTTCATTGAAATTACCATGATACATTTACAATGTAAGGAAATAAGGAATGCAAGAGTAATTACGGATATCGATTTGTTTTTATTATATAGTTAAACAAAGTAAATTTATTGCTTACTGAGTGGTTGTGTATAATTGCTAATTATTTTTTTCTGGACCTATATGAAAAAATATAAAATCTACCTTAACTAATATTTGTATAAAGATAGGTTGATTAGCAATAAAGAGAAACAATGAAAGAATTCAAACTGGCCTCTTTATGACAATGAATGATAAGTGACCGAAACGATTCAGTAATCATACTTATATACCATATACGTTATGTCTGTTGTAAGAGGTTTCGATGCTTAGAGTATCTTACGTAGGATGAAATTCGAATATATCTCCGAAACTATCAGGACTGAGAAATTCAGCTTCCAACTAACGATATACATTTGTATATATATATATACAAATGTATATCGTTAGTTGGAAGCTGAATTTCTCAGTCCTGATAGTTTCGGAGATATATTCGAATTTCATCCTACGTAAGATACTCTAAGCATCGAAACCTCTTACAACAGACATAACGTATATGGTATATAAGTATGATTACTGAATCGTTTCGGTCACTTATCATTCATTGTCATAAAGAGGCCAGTTTGAATTCTTTCATTGTTTCTCTTTATTGCTAATCAACCTATCTTTATACAAATATTAGTTAAGGTAGATTTTATATTTTTTCATATAGGTCCAGAAAAAAATAATTAGCAATTATACACAACCACTCAGTAAGCAATAAATTTACTTTGTTTAACTATATAATAAAAACAAATCGATATCCGTAATTACTCTTGCATTCCTTATTTCCTTACATTGTAAATGTATCATGGTAATTTCAATGAAATATCTTTTATACATTTTAATTCATTGCAA
Source organism: Schistosoma turkestanicum (assembly GCA_944470395.2). NCBI lineage: Eukaryota > Metazoa > Platyhelminthes > Trematoda > Strigeidida > Schistosomatidae > Schistosoma > Schistosoma turkestanicum. The sequence goes on along the minus strand of OX103979.1, from coordinate 38,619,597 downwards.
AATGTTTCAGTTAAAAAAACAAAACAATGAAAGCAGAATAAATTGATTTCTACCGCTTGCGAAATGAAAATTGATAAGAAAAGTATAAACAAAATAGATTTTTTGGACTAGATGGATTTTTACAAATCGTTGTCAAAATTATTTCATGAGCTTTACTTTCGTGTTTTTGTTGATTAACTGGTACAATAAACTACTGTTGTCAAAACAATAATTCTTTCGATCTTAACACAAAAGGTCAGAAATCATTATGTGATGCAATGGTTTTAAGATTCAATTTCATGACAGATGAACAATATTAAATTTAAGAGGAACATAACTCAGTACTCTTCATTTTTCAGTCTATGTTCAGATGGTAGTTTTTGCGGTGTAAGTTGGATTCTCAAGAGTAAATAATGATGAATGCTATACTTTATCAAGTATAAAATGTATTCAAGACGGAGTTGATTAAATCGATTATAGGAATAGAGAAGAATTATTGTTTAGTACTGAGAAAACAAAAGTTTAAAAAAACGTATAGTTTATATTCAGTTATACATTCGATTCCGTCATCCAACTAGCTATCACTATCATGATTTACTGCAGTACTCCACCAAACAGTCTATGATCTTATTTTTAAAATTTTTAGTGAGTAAAAATTGTAAATGTTAACATAACAAATTTTAGCAACATAAGGTTGTCAAGATTGTTAAGGTTAAGTAAAATCATTAAATGACCAATGTTAGAACACCATTGAAAACCTCTAAGCACTGGATGGCCATTTTATCCCCTTACAGGACTCGTCATCAATGCGCATCCATGAAGCCATGCACGAACGCTTGGCCTCTAGACAACCGAATGAGTGCAGTTCAATCTTGTTAGGTGTGAGGCAGTTACCCATCAGTGACAATTATAGACGGTAGTGCAATATCACGGATTGACTGAAGTTCGAAATTAACACCGTCGGATGTTGGCTTGTGAATAACAGACAATTAGGAACTTGGGTTTCTTCCCAAGGTCGGTGATGCTAGTTGGGTCTCTACTTGGTCGATTCTGGGATATTAAACTTTTCAGCAAACAGTGGATACTAGTCCAACCAAACCAGAATTATATTCAAACTAAAGTTTAAACACCTTCTTTCTGGGACTAAATATTATTATAATCATAACTTATTTATGTAACTTATTTAACGTGTCTATAAAATGAAGCAACAATGAATTTAGCTGAATCAGAGGTTAAAACACATGTAATTGATGGGACTGGATTATCTCTACACTGTATCACGAATTACCTGGAATTGAGAAGGTACTTTTTCGTTTATTTTAAAATACGTATGTTTAGTGCTCTAACATTAACTGTGCATTAAACTTTAACTTGTAACCTAGAAATTTCACAATCCTTATATGTTAGTTGAAGAAAAACAAGAATATGAGGAGAGTGGTAAAGGGATATTTACTCAGGTATTTAATACAGATCTGCCTCTTTGTAGATTATCATACTCATTTATAGTATGTTTATCGTTGTGCATGGGGGGTGGGGGTGTTCCCCAACAGAGAATTTAAAATACATTAGTATTTAAAACTGTTGCATGAAGTAATGTGTGAAAGTTCGACCGCAGAAATCATTGTTTCTGTTAACTTTAAGTAAATTTAATCAATGAATGCTCAACCTAACTATCGAATTTTATTCTTAAAAAGCTTTTTTTTACAACCTAGTTAGTTTATTTTAATGATTAGTCCTTGAATAAAAGAATACATCTATAAACCATCACTATTTCATGTTACTAACACTAAATAATCAGATTGATTCAGCTTACCACACATCTACACTCGATAGTTACATCAATAAACTTGTTTAGTATTAATAAACTGAATTGTATCAGCTTACATTTTTAATGGTGCGTGGTTACTTAATTTGTACTGCGTATTAATTCTGACCTACTTTCAATGAATATATTTATTTTCTGAATATGTTTGATTTCATTAGATATTAACTCTTGCAAAGAACATAAAACGAACTTTGTGAATTACCGACAACTATCTATGGTTGGGTATTAGTTTTCCTTTAGTTCTACTAAGGCCAATGTTTTGCATCAATGAATAGATTTTACTTATTTGAAAAACGTAAGAAGAATAATCCAAACTAAGCCTTAGTATTCAATTTAAATTAGTATTCTAGTGGTTTGGTTTATAAACTGAATAAAGTTCTAGTATATTATATCCTTTTAAGATTGTTATGAGAGAACGAAAATTGTTATGACTCAACATGCAACACAAACAGATTAGAAACAAAATTTGAATAAACTGAGTTTTATATTTTCTTTACACTGATGAATACAGTCAGTCAGAAGTGAATTAAGTGAATTACATAGTGCTTGATATTAACTGATAATTGATAAAATTTACAAACACTGTCCTCAATATCGATGGATTAAACCGCTTTAACTCACAGTGTTACTACTTTACTGAGTGATATGATTGTTCCTTTCTAATACATTACCTTTTTACTTGAATACCTTTGAGCAACTTCATTTTTGTAAAGCTCCTCACTCTCTGTACAGTTTATTTTTTCAAGTTATAAAATATTTGACTTCTATTTCATCTAATTTAATGGGTTTCCTAATTTATAGACAACAGAGACCGTGGTATTGTTAAGTTAGAAATTTGTTCCAGTCATGATGCATAATTCATGTGAATGATTTTTCTTGATTATAACCAGAGTTATTGGGACAGTGAAAGGTCTCTTTAATGTGGTATTAGCTGCATAACTGTTGAGATCTGTTCCATTCTAGTTTGAATCAATCAGTAAATTTTCAGTAAAACAAAATGATTTTCTTTATGGTTTAATCCTTAGTTTAATCTCATAACTGCATCTTATTGTTTCAGAAGTAACTAACCTAATTAGATCATCTGATATCATGAAATATAAATGACAACATACTGTAATAGCAAATCACTTATGTAACTAGGTAAATTGTAAACTTTGATAGGTCGGGTTTCATTAGTACTGAAGGTTGGACGACAACTCCGTACAGTAAATAAAACAAATATCCCAAGTCAGTTACTTCTTTCCTAATGATGTTCAAACATCCTTCTAATATATTCAAGAAGCCATAAGGATTCTAACACACTTCAGTTGTCCAGTATTAATATTTATTAGTACCTTTATTACTTCTTCGGTTAAGGAAATTCTAGGAAAGGTGTTTTATTCATTTCGACCCTTTTGATTACCTTTATTTGTTTCATATCTCTCACTTATCATATGTTGAAACCTTTATTTACACACTTAGTGATTACTAAATATACTTTGCCAAGCCTTAATCTGTTATAAGCGCTAAGCTTTTTTTAATTTACAAGGCTGTGCAAGTTCACAGGCAACTGAAGTATCTGCATTGATGATCAATACAAAAAGACACAGTGGTAGGCACAGCTTCCCTACTGACTACATCAAACAATTTGAAGTCATCATATCCTAAACTTGGACAAACGGACTAAATAGCAGTTTTCCTTAAATTTCGGCCACACTTCAAATAATATCATTACGTAACGGGAAACTAACTTCAAATTAAATAGAAAAAGTGCTCTAATTTTACATTTTTATTGCAGCAATTAAAATCAATATATCTTATTGTCCATAAAGTATCTGGAAGATTTCACGCTTTATCGATAAATATAAACCTATAAACAAGAATAAACATTGATTCATTTTCTTCTATTGCTACAGTTTGCATTGTTTATATTGTATACACATTAGAAGTTGTAGTATGTGTTTTTGTGCCTGTATGGAGATGAACGTATTGTTTTGTGAAATACATAAATACACATGAGTTTATGAAAATCAATAAACATACAATTGTTGAATTGTTAATAAACTTCTCTTTATTTCTTTGTATACACTAGAAAAATGAATCATTCTTTTTTTTAACATGATTATTGCTAGCTACACTAGTTTACAATTGATCTTACGGACTTCAGTTAGAAATACAATATCGACATTTAAGTAATGAAAATTTGTCCACTTGAATAGGGTTTGTATAAGCTAAATGAGGTTTTATTTTGAAACGTTTCTCTACCATTAGCTTGTGAGCAGTCGAAGAAAGAAAAGAGTAAAAAGTGAAAGACAGGGATAGGTCATGGATTTGTGGTGGTATAGTTTTAAGAATAAAACACAATTGCTGAAATACAAACATTTATTACTATACTTCATTCTGACAATAATTTTTATATTGTACACCTCTTGTTTATCTGTACTGAAGACTATATCTCTCGCGCCAAGCTTGTCTTTGCCTTTCGGTTTTCTCTCCTCGCTCGTTGTTAGCCGCTCGTGTACGCTAGTCTCTTGATTATTTCGATATCACGAGGCTAGCATTAAATATACTTCTTCCTCTAGAATCGCCTTTTATTTGCTTGCTAGAGTGACGGGATTAACACATGTTATCCCGCGAAGTGCTATCTTTAATAGGTACTCACCACAGATCTGCATACCGTCGCCCACATGGGTCAGTGTTACTAGGTTAACACTATGCTGAAAAGATTAACAGTACAGTAGTTGAAGAAATTATTTTAATAAAGATTGTTTGGTAGCCAAATGATTCCCCTGTTCACTAGTTTCCTATACTTTTCAGTTTCGAAGACAGACACAATGGGCATGTTGTTTGTAGTGTTATTACACAAATTTTATTCAAATAAAAGGTATATAGTTGTGGAATGACAATCAACAGGGTTGGAGTTATATCACACCCAAAGATAGCGTTTATCCAATCTATAAGAGGGACGTGCTGATTAATTATTTTAAATGAGGTTTAAATTTCATTCATTAAGTCCCAAAATATTCGTATCAACTATTGCACTTTTGTAACTGTGCTGCACTACACTTGTTTGAAGATTTATCGAGCTATAACTTGTGCATACATTGGTTTTCAGATAGGTTTTGTGTATCTTAAAGGCATTTTAGGAAGTTTTAAAGTTGTATTTTGTCCATTACATCTAATGCAACTTATATCGAAAACAAAATGATCCATCGATGATGCCATTCAAAAACTATGAAATCATCGAAACAGAACACACAATGAAACAGCGTTCGCCATGGCGTACGTAAATAGGAGAAATGATACACGTCTCGCCAACGTTTACAATAATGGATACTCCGTGGGTACGAAATAACTCCAGTTACCAAAAGTTTATCTTCATTGGTTGTTTAATGACCTCTAGACTTTTTCTTTGAATAATCAATGCTGTTTTCACATATCACTCACGATCATGTCATCTATTCTACATGAATTCAGTCACGTTTGACTGATTAAAGTGAAATCGATTTTAGCCATTTGGTCCGATGCTGTATTTGTTTGTTGGTATGCTTGTTTCTGTGAGGTAAGGTAAAGTACCTTAAGTGAAAGGTAGTTAGCAATGCTTTCAAGACAATTTAGTGATAACTTTCACCACAGTTTTATATGGAATGGATAGAAAGTGGCTAGCACTGGAATCCAGGATGAGCGTTTCGTTCTATTTGGAACTCTTCAGCTGCTGGACAATATATTTTGAATATAAGCAGAACCAAGTTAGATCATCAATAATCTTGGTCATTCAAAAGTAGATCAAGTGATAAACGAGAGAAGCTGTTGACCTCATGCTAATGGCAGAGGTTCGGGTTAAATTCCAGAGGAAAGAGATTAATTCCTAATCGAGATAGACATGTATATGAATAAGTTACGCATTTATTTTCGATTCATCCGGCTAATGAAAGTTATCTACTTACCCTTTGTATTTTCCTCAAGTAACAGGTTTGGCCTGCAGAAAGGAAACAGAGATATTAGTAATAAAACCTGATAGCCATTTAACGTAGTTATCTTACTTAAAAAAAGGTTCACGTCGTTGAACAAATTGATTATATTTTTTTTGAACCTATCGGCCACGTGTGCCTCCCTACAAGTGTTGATGTCTACACATGGACTTACACCCATATCTTTTGCATTAAATTCCCAACTCATCATCAAATGAGTTTCTGACTCTAGGTAGTCACTAACTTGTTAAACATCTTTAATGATGTATCATTGTTAGAAAGTTTTGAATTATTCCGCAATTAGTATTCTTGACAAAATTTCGGCAATTCCTGATTATTGGTCAAGAATGTGACATAGGACTACAGCGGTAGAGCTAGTAGTTTCTGTTTCAATCTATTTCTCACACCACCTAGAACCGATAGACTGCACAAGATCTGTGCAGGGGAGTTACAGATAAACACATGACATTCCTATAACTCAGCAATCCATCCTACTCTGAGGCTTGATTAACTGAATAGCTCCCTGCTTTTTCTGTCCAAGCCTAACATGGATAAGTAATGTCCATGCAGCGGACCAGCTGAAACGATGTCCATAGAGCATAAATAATTCATCAACGAATCAAAGACCTATGAATTACTGATATTATTATCCCATAGGAAAACGAGGAAATACGTAGATATCTAAACTCTTATTCGATTTTATAAATTAACAAGAAAATTAGACAGAACAGTGAATGCCTACAATTTTCTAGGCATGTAAAAATGTGATTATTAGTGTTTCAACAGACTGACGTAATGAAAATATTGCATGAAAAAAAGCTATAGCATACAATAGGGAAGGAATGTCAATGCGTCACAAAAGTTTTGCATCATAAATCCTAAACGTTTTAGTGTTCAGGATGTTAAAATTATTCATAATATTTCAAAGGAAATTGGTTGTGTGAAAGATGTTAATCTTGTAGAGATGTGTATGAATATATGATGATGATGATGATGATTATAGCTGTGAATTATTTAAGTATTCTCTTCTCCAATGCATCTTAATCATAATCTTCATCTACACAATAAGGTCGTTCATCTAAAATTCCGTTGTAAAGTATCAATCAATGTTTGTTGTGGTTTAATATATTTATTAATTCTGGGGATCACTATTCGACTATATTAAATTGTGCTCAATATAACTGTACATAAATCTATATTTGTTGAGGATGTTAGATCCCCAGAACTCGCTTGATAAATATCCTTATTTTGGTTTTATTTCATGGACCGATCAGTTGACCTTGAGATCACATTTCCCACCAGGAAAATCCTTGGCTGTGATTGGTTACTGTGTCATTTTGGAGTGCTATTTTTGTGACTGTCCCAAGGACGTCTCTATAGAGTTCTGGCTGGGTGTTGGTAGAATACACTTTCTACACTATATCAAGACTTCTTGCTGGTACGTTTGGGACAATCGGGTCACAGTAGCCTATCTGGACTCTGGTTCATTGTTTGTTCGCGTTATTCGACTAAGGTGAACCCGTAATAGTTTGAGCATACCTAGAGACGAGCGTAACAATATTTCACTAGAATTCTGATGAAACGAAATTCTTCAGGTTACCTGCTTGAAGGATTACCGGCTAAACTAGATTAGAAATTAGTAATTTCAAGACTCCAAAAATTCTTTGAGGTTAATGAACTGCTTATAAAATTATTTTAAAATTTCTCATTGGTTATCAATATTCCAAGCGGAACACATTCTTTTTGATTCTGTGGACTACAATGAATTTCTTTACTTGCATTGGAATAAAATGTGTTTATTTGGGGTAAACTATTTTCGTAGATAATAATAAACGACAGACAAGAACTTTAGAAATAATTTACAACAAAGCTACTGTTCAATTCAACGTGCAAATCAAGTTTGAATAAAAATATATTATCATATTCAACTGTACAACTTACTATTGGGAAATTTCTCGAAATATAATCAGATTTCAAACAGATTTAGAAAACATTCAACAAATTCTGAATTACAGTAAGTTAGTGTGACCTGTGTCAGTTAACCTGATAGAAATGCTCTGAGATGCAACCATTCGTAAAAGAATAAATAAAAAAAATTACAACTGTGATGATAAAACTAGTGTGAAATTGAGTTGACGTTCACAGTTGAACTGACTGGAAGTAGGTGAGGGCGAAAAAGACAAACAGGAGATAATAAATAACCATAAACATCAAAAAATCAAATATGCCTATTTCATAACTGCATCGAAAACATTTTTCACCAACAGAATAACAGGTTTACTGAGTCATGCGTCTAATTCCTAACAGTTTACACATCAATTCATGTGGTCCGATCACTAATAAGTAAAACTATTCGATATTATTTAAAAACTATGTAAATATTTTTGTAAGACTAAATAGTAATATATATATATATATATATATATATATATATATATATCAGTTTCAACTGATTTACTAAGACCATACAACTTTTCAGCAAACAAAAAAACTGAATCACACGAATGTTAAACCAATATGAGTTATAAAAGATGCATCGATAAACAAGCAAACAAACTTGAATAATCAAACAGTGATTTGCTCAGCTCTAAAGTGTGAGTTAACATAGTAGATAGGTAATTTCAAAAACAAATTCCAAAAATTCGATACTTTATTTCATCACATTATAAATAATATTGATAATATTTATTGCACATTTAAACAGCACACAGAATGTGGGGTTTGTCATCCAATGTATCAATTATTGTTGTATCATTCTAGTTAAATCGAAACTCAAATATTTTCATCAATAAATATCACTAAATTGTCCTCTTTTTAAATACGGGTTATGCATCTATTGATAATTTATCGAATACTTTTATGATAATTAAGGTTAAATTTAGTAACGATAAGTCTGGCCTTGATTGTAAATGTCGTGATCGTTATTGTTGCAGTTCAAAATCAACCGCTGAAAATAACGCAGTCTTTTCATGAATGTTTTAATGAATAATAAAGTGAAGTTATTTTGTAAAGATATATTTTCAGCATCTTCCCTCAAATCGTACACTAAGTCAATGCAAATAACTTTAATTTGTAGCAATAGCTGTGTACTCAGTGGTGATTCTCTTCTATATTAGGATTTGATCAAGTTTTGTTGACAGGAGATAACGTGATGTCTGGATGCTAACACGTCAGATCTAAAATAAATAACTTTGTGCTGAAACTAAATGATCACAAGGAGACTGAAATTAAAGATCTAAACCATTCAATTCTTCGCAGGACGTTAAACCTGTTCATTGCTTACCGGTTTTCATCAGTTCTCTAAATGATATCAGTCATATTTTTGATAAATACAACCTCTGAAATCGTGCTGATGTGATATTGAATTCAGCAATATAAAAGTCGTGTAAAATATATCAACCACTTTGGATAACTTTTAAAATTTTGTTATTTGAATAGAAAATTTATTGAAACTTGCTCCTATACACTCTTGCCTTTGCCCCACATGCCAAAAAATAGTAACACAAAATAAAATGGATAAAACAGATTTTCTTTTCAACTAATTGATTACCTGAATTACATTGTGATGAAATATTTTAACTCAGGCCATGTTTCACTCTACACATTGCTTATGGTCACATTTTATCGTGTTACTGATTTGTTGACGTTTTAGTAAACAGTGTGTATTTTACATTTAAGCGATTAAAAAAGGATTAAATAAACAGTCAATCAGTTTAAATTTCCAAACTTATTGACTTAAGGGTAAACGAAAAGATTAAAATGAAATCATCGTGATTAAAATCAAATGAGCTTTTAGAAATGACACTTCAAATTTATTATGATTGAATTTTCAATGCATTGTCATTTAGATATTGAATTAATGGACTGTTTAGTTTTCTATTACGTAGTTGGTCGGATGACCATGAAAAAAATATGAGACACGTTTCTAAATCCACTTTCTATTTGATGCCGAATAACGGTCAGACAATCTCCATTAATTTTACTAGTTTCGCTCTGAATATGGTAGAACTTCATCACAGTTATAGCTTTGCAGATGAACCTTGAGACTTATTTAGGTCTACTATTACCTATATTCTTCAAGCCACTTTGTCCTGTTCTATCCTTTCCATCTGTTAGCAAGTGTTATTCATTCTGTGGATATCTGGTCATTATTTTCTCAGTGAAATGTACTCTATGGATTCGTGCTTCTTCTTCAGCCTTAAGAACTCGGAACTGAGACTTTTAAAATTGCATATAGCTTTACAGCTTCGACAAACTGTACAGTATCAACGCAAAAATCGTTTCCTCATTTCCTCCATAGTAGGAAGCCGATTTGTTGCTGCTGGTCACTGGCCAATGAATCTAAAGTATTTGATGTAAACAGCTGGTTATCAAATATAATGTATATTTTTGAAAGTATTTGCAATGGTTCTCCCAGTTTCAGCTTTGTTGAGGAAGATTCCAATAGGTTTCCCGATACTATTGTTTTCTGATGTACATCCATATCGTTTAATGACTGAGGTCGTTGTAATGAATTATCAAAACGTTTGGTTAAAGAAAGAAACTTGAATTGTGTGATAGCATAATGTTGGTAGGAAGAAGTGATAAATTTAAACAATGCATTTTTAACGATTTTATCACAAATTTAATTCTTTTGGTTACTGATATACAAAATAGTATTGGTTGAGTAAAACAAGGTTTTTTATGATAATCAGGAAATGTTTTTCAAAATCATTTCTGTTTTTAGTTGTATTTGGTTATGTAAAGGCATGATTATTTATTAAATTTCATGTGCCTGAAATAAGATTTACACTTATCTTGAAGCAATTCAAAATATATATTAAAATGGATTGCATGGTTTTCGTACATAATTGAAACACTAGATTCAATTCAATAAGATTCATATCCGGTACAAATTTACAGAATAATTGCTGCTGATGATGATGTAAACACATAAGAAATTTTCTCAAAAAAAAGAATCTCTTATCATTCTTATTACAGGCACCATGATATAAACAATAATAAATGATAATGTAAAACTAAATAAACGAATGAGTGGATGACACACCATTTTGTGCATATGCTTTCTGTATTATTTTTTTTTGAATTTCTTTCTGAAATACCATTGATCATCAACAAATTTTCGCTACGGTGCAACCAATCATTTAATTGGATGCAATAAGATTAACTGCCTTAAACAAAGTGACGTTTCGATTCTGTTGTAGTGAATGAGAACACAGGTGGAGGAAACCAAATTGTATTTAACGAAAATTATAGAGTTACTCAGTAAAATCGGAAAACCATATCGTAAATTGTTCATTTGCAAAAGATCAGTTCATCCTATGGAACTGGACTGTTCCTGTTGCCAACATCAATCCATTGTCACTCTTCATGCGTTTCATACAAATTCCATTGTTTTCTGACTCTTCCTTTCTTGATCTTCCCCCCATATTATGCTACCAGACTTTACGTTGACACTCACGCTATATACTACTTATAAGTAGTTCGCACCACAGCACCACACTGTGACTGGATTTCTTCAGTTATCAATCCACTGAGTTTAGTGTTAATTTCTAGGAAAGTGAAGTAGTCAACTCAATTCAACACTTTATTTTCTTGATTAAATAAAGAATCATTACAAACACGTTCTACCACAATGTTTTGTATTTAATTGAAGCTGAACACATCGGAAACAATGTGGCTTATTACTCAAAGTGTTTAAACCATTGTAGTTTGTCAACATCACTCAACAGATCTATCTTCTCTGGTGATAAATCTTTAGTAGGAAGATGAATCTTTGAATAGTTAGATTATGAAAGTGAAAAATATATATAAGCATACCAACTTAGTATACAGCCTTGAGTAATTAAAAGATTACTTTCTTCTACTGAATTAGTCTTATACCAACAACTAATATTTTATACACTGTCTCTTCGATGAGTAGAAATGACACTCATTACCAATCATTTTTTAGTTTATTTTTTCCTCTTCTCTTTAATTGATTAGGATTACTGCATATGATTTTTATCTGTTTATTTGAAGTGTTTGATTATCATTTTCTGAGGTATTAGGAATGCATTTCTGAAGATCTGTCAATGAAGATTCAATACTTCAACTCAGGCATTGAAATGTGTGTATTGGCTCAAGTTGCCACACCTCACATCATAACACGCACACATACACAGAGAGGGAATTCACAAAATAAATAATATCAATTCAATGTACACAAAAATTCCATCAATGATAATTTCTCAAAAACACTGACTATAGACAACATAGTTTGAAAAGAATGATTGTTATGGAAATGAAAAGTACTAGATGGTTTCAGAACTCACAATCTAAACAAGACAAAAGATGAATGTATCTTGTCAACCACAATCGATTTCACTCTATAACAATCAATGTCATTCACCACTGGACACAATAATGGCACAGACACCTATCGAGTAGTTTCCATACTGAGAAATAATCAATTATCTCTGCCTGTCAAACTTGAATGTAAACTAGGTATAGCGTGATTACTAGAGGTCATTGTAATTGACGTAGATAATCACTGAATGGGTTATTGGTTTGTATATTGATTCTGTGATAATGAGAACCAATGATACAATTTCTAAAATTATTGATATTATTTGGTGACAGTTTTGAGGAATGCAAGTGGTATAATGTGAATTGTTGTTCAATAATGAGACGGTGCGAATAAATTATAAATTTAAACCATAGTCGTTTTAACCTGATACCGGTTCGGTAACCTCTACCTTTTTTCAACATTGCGCATCAAGGTGTGTTTACGATGAAGACTTCAGCATTGTTCACTGGCTGTTCACATATTTCGTGAGCTTGGAATTTAGAATACATGAATTGCAATGTCATTATTGAATCTTTGTTTACATGAAACGAGCATTTAAAATTCCACTGGTAAAAATATATGCAAATTTGTTTAATACTTAGATCTAGAAGTTTTTAAAAATAATCGCACACCAATCGATTTGGATTCCATTATAAGCGGAAATGAATAATGATTATTGTAATCATTGATTCAGTGTTCCTGTGGTGAAAAATTTTGGCTTAATCCTCTTATGGACATTTATTACCAGGGTAGAAAGGATTTGATTTTGACCAATTTGGTCTCGTGTGCTGTTACGGGTATGAGGGCGGTTATCACTTCCCGGCTGCCCACACCCTGGAAGGGTGTTTCTTGAGGGACCTGAAAATGAAGACAGATTAGTGTTGGTCTTGGAGACCTGGGTGCGTGACTGTAGAGCCCAACGGACAACTGCTTCAGGCCGGTCACACACGGCTTTTTGATGAAAGGTTTTTTGAGGATTAGCTCCGTTCTTAAAAGCCCTTAGTGGGCACCCTTACCGACGGAGACGGAAATCCGTGAGGTAGGGTGAGGTGTGACAATTTTAGGGTCGATCTTTTCTAACCCTTCCTTATTTGTGAGAAGGCAGCGTCGCTGCAGATGCTGGTTGTCCGACGGAAACACCTTACTGCTGTCACACCTCTCTGCAGTCAGCAGCACGACTTCGCCCTCAGACCTTGGGTGGCTGCTTTTAGTCTCATCGCTCTCCAATCGACCTGCCTGGCATGGTAGAACCTTCAGGAACATAAGTTCCAGCCAGTATAGCTCGGTTGGGTCATCACGATAGGCAAGCCCGACCACCACGTCAAGGTAGCAGCTTCGGTCGGGTTATTACCAGCAATTACCAGCAATCAATAATAACGAAATAATTACTGCAGCTGTTTTTTTTAATTGTAACGAAGAGATTGCTCAATTTATTTGAATCCTTGCAGAGAATTAACACAATTGCACACCATAAAATAGTGAACAAAGCATACGAATAAATTTAGGTTTATTTGGTTTACAATAGAGAAAAATTGCAATAAGTGTACATTTTTTGGCATCAATGAAATGACGAAGTTGACGTTCAGAGTTCCCATTTTTAAATTGGTTCAGTGAGTTATTAATTAAATAAACACTGAATTTGTCGAATTTTTTTGAAATAACATGTGATTTTCACATGTTATTATTACTGTTCTCATTAGTTTATATTTACATTCATTCCCTGAGTGATGGTTTAATTGGTTTTTATATAATAATATAAAATCGAATCTATTTTCATAGTATTGATAAATGCAGATTAGATCTGATGATTACTGCCATTATTCGGATGTATGCTGAGTCGTGGTCTTATGTATATCTTTGGAGAGATTAATTCATGGCTTATATCTCACTGTGTCGGGAAATATCTTGAATTAGCAATGAATATTTTATTGATCAACAGCAGTTCAGGATTTCTCATGCAATTCATTGTGAATTAACCGATTTAGGAATCATGAAATTCAGAGCAAAGGTTGATGCGCATATGAAAATTGATCACAAATGGACACACTGAGGTTTATTTCGATAAGGCATTTATTCACCTACATAGTTTTGGCCCATCATAAATGAAGATGTTATTTTAGCAAACTCCAACATTTCATATAACCTGTTTAATCTAAAGTCTGACATTAATCTCACTGGCTTCAGCGCATATACCAAATAGTAAAGATTTATTAGTTCGAATCCTACTGTATTGAGAGTGATCAGTAATGTGTATTATCAATTTATCTGCCATAGATGTGACTCTTAGTCTAGTGTATACGTAATTCCATTACAGTACTACGTCAGACTCCACTTTTAGTCCAAATGGTTAATTAGTTACTAATCTAGTAGCTATTTTAAGTAATTTTCAGCACTACTAATGGTAGCCTGTTATTTACGTTTGATTGAAACTCAAATAACTCTTGACTGATGAATCACGCTGTTATATATATATAGTATTTCAACTCGTTTTTTAAACTTTTAACAGGGTTTTTTAAAATAACCAAAAAACTGAATGAACTTATCTGAATTCACCGAATCAACAAATGTTTTAGCAAAGAGAACTTCATTTTCTGTTATAGCCGATATTAAACTTATATTGGTTCCACGCGTTGCTGGAACTAGGGCACTTGCCGGTTTTCCTCTTTTAGATCTTCCCAAGGTTCTTCTTAAGTACAAATTATATATTAAAGATTCATCTATAAAAACTTTTATAAATGTATCTTCAATGTTCATAAAATTTTGAGCATAAATTTGGTGTTTGTTTTTACTGGATTCCGAATTTATAATGACCGATGTATAAGAAATCTTTTTCAAAGTAATCTGAAGTCTATAAATTATCCTTCTTATAGATTCAAGAGAAAGGCCTATAGAAAATATGTTTTCTATTTTTTCTCGAATTTCTACCATCGTTATTAACGGGTTTAATTCTATCAATTCTTCAACAAAATTGATAATATCACCGCATATCTTCTTATTTGATGGTTTTCCTGTTTTTTTCTTCTCAACTCGCGATTCCTTTTTATACAACCTTATAATATTTGTAGCGGCCTGATAGTTTACATCTGTAAGAAATGCCGCATCCTTGACGCTGTATCCATCTTCAATAACTTTTTTTTATAAGGCTTTTTCTTTTTTCATTCGAAATCAAGTTGTTTTTTCTATTTATTTCTGACATTCTAAGGATTACAAAAAATTTTAAAAAACGCTGTGAAAATTTTAAAAAACGAGTTGAAATACTATATATATATATATATATATAATATATGTATATATATATATATATATATATATATATATTACAGAGTAACTACTAATTAATAGGCATGAACATGCTCATACAAGAGTGGGAAAATTTTTCGAAAAATAACGGTACTTTATTTTAAAAGACGTAATCATAAATTATTACTAAGTGAACGATTGTCATAGAGAGATCAGTTTTGGGAAATGCAAAAAGTAAACAAAATTCACACTCAGTGAGGACAGTATTTTAAAGTACGGCATTATTTTCGCAATACCAACCAGAATAGTTGTCATTCTTGTCATTAGCGTGTTGTGACTAATAAATAATACATAAAAACATAAATATACAAAGAATGTGATATAATTAAATCTGGTTACATCTTTGCTAAAGTAGATACATTAAACGGGTCATGCATTATTACTAGAATAAGATAAATATTATGTCTGTTAAATATAGTAGTTACACATTTTTGAAACCATGGATCGATCAGTGTTAGACCACCATTAGAAACCTGGGAGCACTGGATGGTCGTTTCATCCTGGTATGGGACTCCTCAGCAGTGCGCACACACGTCTCCTGCACCCCGCACGATTCGAACCCAGGACCCTCGGTATTATGGGCGAACGCCTAACCATCGGACCACTGAACTGGTATCTATCGGTGTTAATGTCTAACTTGATCAAATTCACGGAGTTGCGCAACCTCATACACAGTCTTCGGTAGTTACTGTCTACACCCGAATAGGTTGAACTTCACTGGTCACGTCTTCCCACTAGAACTCAGAGAAGATTCCTCACGAAGCTAGTCACTAGTGAGCAAAGGTAATTTGCATTACGGGGTTTTGAAGATTGTTAAGCTTCACATTTTTGAAACCATGAATCGATCAATGTTCGACCACCATTAGAAACCTGGGAGCACTGGGCGGCCGTTTCGTCCTGGTATGGGACTCCTCAGCAGTAACTGAATTTGACTAGAAATCTGTAAAAGAACAAGTTCCAAAATTTGGTTCACGATAGTATTTAATGAACGGATTGGAACATCGATTTCCCGGTATATCTAAGTATTTTATTGTTATTTATCATGATGGGATACGTGTTCGCGAATTCGTACCACACCTTTTTCTCAGCGTTCAATATGTGTGGGGTGTAATGGATGTTCGGATATTTTTCCGTTCACTTAGTCGGTGAGTGTTGTATGTGGAAGCATAATTTTCTCCTAAGATTTAATTTCAAGCTCTATCTCACACCTGATCTGCTTCTTATGTTTTACGCTGAAGTGGCGTGTTCATAGAACATATTTGTAGATAGTCTCAGATGAATGAATTAGAATTACTGGTGAAGTTTATGTTCATGTATTCATTACTCAATCATTGAATGAACTGAAAAATTCTCAGAATTGCTAGATGTTACATTTTAATTGAACAGTGAATAAAGTCTGATTAATGCCACACTTATTCATCATAAACCAAAATAGACTGAATAGATATTTTGAAAATGATTTTCAGTAATGATATGTCGTTTATAGCTGACCAGTAATATTTAATAACAGTCTATTATAAACTAATCCTTATCCACAAGACTGGAACTCACAATTGAGTGGTACGACTGAAATGTATTTGTAAAGCTTCATCAATATGACTCTCCTTCGTATTTTTAGCAACATTCGAGATTGTAGTAGTTATAATATATTTAAAATTCTAATCTAGTCAATTGAAAACATACTTTTTCTAATATTTGTAAAGCTTGCGAATGCCATAGATAATATGCTACAAGGAGACTTTTAAATTGTATCTCGCTGCGTATAGTTGCATAAAGTGTGTGTTTGTATGTGAGATGACTGACTTTAACACAAAATATATTACCACATACATAACAGTCAACGATTAATTGAAATTTTATATCACAGGTATTTATTCACTAAGTATGATAAGAAATTTAGTATTCAGTGTTTGCCGTGGTATATCTATTCACATGACTAATAGTCTGTGCATCAACCACTCAGTTCTGTAAAATTACTCTATATCTGTCTATCTCTGACTTTAACTCAGAGATCAATTATTTTATTCTATCTATTGAATACCATTGACCATATTGTATTGGAAGTATATCGAACAACAATTTCATCAATCTAATATGTATTAGGATATATTTACATATTACGCCAACATGTCGCGTAGTTTGATTAATTGATCCCAGAAATATTGACTATTTTCATGTGATTAGATTTACGCATATGTACTCAAACACGTATTAGATTTTATTAGCAACAACTAGTATACATATATAAATTCTTCTGTATGCAGAAGTGAAGTTTAAACAGATAAAAAATATGTTATGTAAACAATTAGACAATAGCAGAGATTTTGCGTACCAATGTTGTGAAACGACTAAGTCGAAAGTAGTTAACCACTTTATTGGTTTGTTTGTTTTTTTTTTGATACTATTAATGTGATGTTTATATAACAAAAGGCGGTTGCGAAATTGTGGTTTGTATTTAGTATAAGTGAAAAGAAATGCAATAGCCAACAGGTTTGAACTTTTATGTTTACAGTGTAATCTTCAAGTCTTGCTTTCAACCCTATTTGGAGCTACAGCTTCATGGATTTTAAGTTAGTGAAACTATGATGAAACAGACTTTCCAACGATTTTCCAGGAATCATTAAAGACGTTGGGGGACATTGATCCAAATCGATTGCAGTGGCTTAGATGAATGCAACTTTCGTCTACTTTAAGCATTCGGTCTTTAATGTTGTTTCATGGTTTTTGTCCTATGAATTCAGTCGTCATTCTCTGACTATATTCTCTATATCCAATGGCTTAACTATCACTAGTAATACTAATCCTATCACTTTGATAATCATTTTGACACGCTTACCTCTGTGAAGTAATGTTATTTGGCAAGTTCATCCGATGCATATTTATGACGAGCTCTATATTGCTTATGAGTCAGTGACTGAAGTCAGCTGACATATTTCTCTCTAATAACCACGTAATTAAATAATATTCATGCGGTAGTTTAGTAAATAATATTCAAAAGGAGTTTTCCAAACTTCTAATAAAACTGCCATAATGTTTGAAGTCAACCAAGTGGCAGTTGATACAATTATCAAGTGATAACAATAGATAAATGCGAATTCAAGATAATCTAAAGCAATTTAAATAAACCAAATTTAACTAGAAGAAGGAAGAATTCAAATTCGAGGCACACAGTATGAATTTATATGATATTGTTAAATCAGATTTAAATACAGCATAAAATATTTGATTCTACGATAAACGTATCAAAAAAGAGAACGTCTAGTGACTTTAAGTAATTGGCAAACGGCAGTAGTAATACACCTATGTAGGTTTGTGGACGCCGACTATTGGGGAGTAACAAAAAGAAATTAAACAACTCTCCAACGTTCCCTAGGTCTTCAACTATTTTCCAACTGGTAACAATTGATCTGAAAACGATTTTTTTTTAATCATCGCTTACTATTTGCAGTTTATTCAACTAAACGATGCAAAACGTAATCTTTCGCTAAGTGATCCGATGTATTGCTTCCATAGAAATCGTGGTACTCTTATACCATAGACAGACTAATACTTCAGAGTGAGGACAATAAGCTCAGCTAATACAAACATGATGAGTACATTTTTAAAAAATTATTCATTTTGATCCTAAATGCAATAATAATCATTGAGTAATGTAACTTTAAACCTGGTTGGAGATCAGGAATAAGAGGTTACTTGTGATTTATTCTCAATCTTTTAACAGAACCTTTATCAATTATACAAAGCAATGAAGCAACAGGCTGTTCTATGTTTGGCGAGTGGAGACAAACTAAGGAAAGTCGCGTATTTTGGTTTCACTCGAACTATCACTCGCCAGAGGTACACCTGGAATTTTGAGGAAATGGATATTCGCGCTGGGATTCTAAGCAAGATAACCACTGACACTGTCTGAGATATCACAAGTGAGCTATCCACGTACCAACCACTGGCCATAGTATAACTTTATCGTAAGAATTCGACCACCACTAAGGACTCAACAAACATAATACTGTTTACTACTCTGTGATCAGTCAACAACTAACTTTTCTGATGTTATTTGTGAAATGAAAATCGTAAAATTTATTCCATGACCTTTACATTTACGAACGAGTAGCCATTTAGTTAGACATGAATCATAATATTTGGATTGAACATTTTCTATATAAATGAATGATTGAGTGTTTTATGGAGAGATTAGTTTATTTAGGTGTCGATCGTCATACATCGACCACCAGTAGGATGCCGTTGAAAACTGAAGAGTTTGTTTAGTGTTTTTATGTGAAAGGTTTCTTAAGTTCTCTAATGATAAAGATATTCGTTCAATTTGTCAGTGGTTCTGTCTCTCGTAATGTTTACTATTCATTTGAGGATTAATTCAGTCAGTCAAATGCCACTTAGATCAACTTGACCGTCACAATGATCGAAATTGCTACTTTTTCTTATTCATGTAAACTTATTAAAATTTTTCAACATTCATACATAAAGCAATATCGCTCTGTTATTCACAAAGTAAACAAATAGTCAATTAGCGAAATTTTCCATTCATCATTTCATAATACAGTGATTTTGTCTACAATTTGAAGGTATATTTTATCACGAAAAGACCTTGAATAAAAAAGAAACTGAAAACAAGTCCGAGACTCCTTGATACTGATATTCCCCTAACAAAATTGAGAAGACCAATTTTTGGGGTGAATAATTTCATTCAGCAGTAATCAACTTCAAAGTATTGAGTTTCCAACAAATATCGATTATCACCTATCAAATTGTTATAACTTCGCTAGTCTAATTGACTTGGCATTTTATGCATGATGTTAGGTGGCTGCAGGTAATCTTTACAATGCTCTGGACTAAGTTTACAGATAGCATGCATCAATCAGGCTATAACTAGCAATGATACTTGCACTAATATATGTTAGTCTCAGTTCATACTACATTAGTTCAAACAGATGAAACAAACAACAAAAATTGCAAGAGTGGAAATAACTGTAGTGTCGAGTAATAAGTGTTCAGATCTTTTAAATTTACTCAGTTACATTGGACCACTGCTTGAATCAATTATATTTCTGGACTACTATCTGAACCATCAGTTCATTTTTTCTTAGCATCAACAAATTCTAGCGATTTTAACGATTGGACGATACACAACTCTCTGAAATCGATTATGGGACGAAGAATTATTCAACATTTCCATACAATCATTGAAATGATAGAACTGTGTTAAGTCATTACAGATCAAGAAAACCATAAAACGGATCATTCCGAATCGAATTAAATCTCATGCCCGTTGCGATATTTATTAGTAATACTTCCCAATATAAGATTGCTGTTTGATTATAATTCGTCTAAAATTCTAGTACGAAAATCGGAAGCTGACGGAGATTGCAACACGCATACAACATAAGGCACTTAAATTCTTAGTATGAGAGTGAATGTCGCCTAAAATTTTCCCATTTCTCAATCAAAAACGCAGAATATGAAGTAAAATCATCTTCGTTTTGCTTAACAGTCTAAAGATAATTCTATCGCAATTTAAATATGAAGACTGAGTAGTAAAAACCTTCGATAATTTTTGTACATGTATCGAAAGTAAAATGATTGTGCTTTTTCGGCAAGATCAGACTTGAATACTTTCCAGATCCGCCAGCTCCAAGTCTCCGAAGAAGAATTCTTACCTCTTAAGTCAACAACATTGAAAATGCCTTCATATTACCTGAACCATAATTCAAATGTGATACCAGCTTTGGTATCGAAGTGAAACCCGTTCATTGAATTGATCAGTGATTCAATTGTTAATCCGCTTGACTCGGACACATTTTCCTTGAATTGAAAACTTCTGCATCTCCATTCTAATTAGGATGCTTGAAACTCTTTTAGCTGCAGCAGCAGCAAAGTTGATTTAAGCTGATATACTAAAGTTTCATTTATTTTCGTGTGGGATCGACAATTCGTCGCCAGAAACTGTCATGATGCGCGATGCCCCAGATCTGAACGCGATACGTCCTGATCACCCAAACTTGCTACTTGAGCGTGAAGGCAAGAGTGGAAAAAAAAGTCTGCTTGGCTATTAAATAATATACACAAACTCATTTAAATATATACACCCATTTTTGGCTAATGATATGCATTAGCCCTTTGGGACATTTCTAATTGTCATCAAATGGCAATCCTTAATATCAATTGTTACTTTTTAGTAAAAAATTGACATACTCGTCTAGTAACTTCCGTTCCGCGAAAGTTTACATAAATTTGAGTCAACCAATAGCAACTTAACTAGGTAGAATCCAATTTACAATGTTTTCTTCGCCTTCCTCATGCTTCCCTGATTTGATATATATACAAAATTATTAAGTTTTTGATTACTACGAATAATGTTAAAATTCCTTGATATTCTTTAATAAAATACGTGCTTCACCGGTGTGAAAACTAAGACTGTAATCATGTGGTCACGAAACAACACTTGCAAACTGACTAAACAAAAAATAGAAAATATGAAATCCCAGTTTCGCTAGATTAAAAATTACATGTCAGTTCAACGATCGAACTGTGTTTATTCACTTCATGTCCCTATTCTTTTTGCTACAATGATTTTGGTTTCGAATATTCCCTTCAAGTTCAAAAACTTAAGTATTTATAAAGATTTGTTGGCAACTATATCAATAGTTGTAGTTTTAGGTTCTGTACACAATGAGAAACCGTCACTTTGCAAACCTTGTTCTTGCAGTTTGAATTTACTAAAGTATTTGGTTGTACGAACCAAGGGAAATTGGATTAAGATTGTCAAATCAAATAAGAAAGTTCTAACCATTGCGGATCGACTTAACATATTATAGAACAATTTCCCGGAGTACACGATTCGGTGGCATTTCTTGAGGTCAGTCACATGGACTATTCTGTTGCTTACTATAGCCGAATTTTATAGTAGAATGGCTGTTGGAGACCAGGCATATTGCTTAGCGAAATGGACCTTGAATTTCTGACAGCTGTGAATTTTGATCGCTTGAAACGGATATATGACAAAAATGATCGGTCACTTATCAGTCTGAAATACCGACTCAGACAAAATGTACCCAAACCAGTCTAATAACGCTACAAGATACTGTTATGAAGTTAAAGGTGTTGGCAAAATGACTTAGTGTAGTATCAGCATGTGTTTTGGAAATTCATTAATGAAATAGGTGCATGCTCCTGTCAATGTGGAAAAATATTTTCGTTTTGAACGTATTTGTGTACAACTACACATAGAACAAGTTCGCGATGTCATCAAAAAGCTAACTACTTTTGCCTAGGACTCAACATCTAAACCCAGTGTTTGGTAGTCTCACAATGCTATCTCTAACCGCATAGTTGTGTTTTGCTAATATCTCTCGATTTTGGTAGCTACATATATTGACTGCTAAAGCGCATACAACGTGTGACTTGTTCACTGTTAGATAACAAATCTGATTTCAAACTAGACTCTAAAATCCGTACTGCTGTACTGAAACTCATAAAATTCAACAGTACGTTTTCGTATCAAACGAAAGCAGCTAGTAATTTGGGGAAATTATCTTACAAACAATTACTAAACAATTCAGTATGAATTAGTTGAGATTGGAACACATGATCTCATTACGATGTGAACAATTTGACTCGTTGCACGGAATCAGACGACAGCACTATGTTACGCACGACAAGGACTGATAAATACTTACGAGGTTGGGACCTGCTTTAAATATCGTATGGCTAACAATACCTACAAGGTAAATCATTTTGAGGAACCTGTATATTTTTGACTAAGAATTAAAGTCGCACAAATAATAGTAGGATACTTGATCTATAATACAGTACAATACACTGACAAGAATACGTCAACCATCTGATCGTGTAATAGAACAGAAAAACAAACGAGGAAGCTAAGGTTCACTAAGAAAATTTTGGCAATTGCTAAAAATACAACAGCCTGAAAAGATTGTTGGTTTTTCTCTCAAAAACCATATATATGTATCAAATCTATCCACATGAAGGAACATACACATCATTTTCATCAAAGTTACAGATTATAACAAAAAAACAGAGAACTCAAAGGTTTTGTTGTAAGGGAAGCAAGTAGAAAGGTAATGTGGATATGATTTGATTACAGTTAGGTGAAGTATGTCAATTAGTAAGAGTCTAAAAAACGCAACAAAACTTCACTACAATTTAAGAGTGATCAAGATAGAGGTATACTATTCATGTATAATAGTTTGTCCAAATAATAATAATAGGCGAAACACAGCAGAATCAGGTGGATACGAAAGACAAGCAATTAATAGAGAGGCAATATAAAAGTGAGATTTATGTTTTAATGTGATAGCCTCCAACTGAAACTAGTACAACACGAGAAAATCGTAATCGAAAAATTATTTATATAGAATGGCAGCATCAAAAAGTTGATTAGCATTAAATTAAACAACCCATTAAAGTTAACAACATAATGAATAGATGGAACAAATGATTTCAATTTTATCAGGAATTAGACTGACAAATTGTCAACTACATTTAATATTACTTTAGATTGATAGAAGAAAAATCATGTGCAACGAAGGATTAGATATAAATGTATCGAATCAATTTCAGACAAAAAGCTGAGTTTTTAAGCTGTATATATATATCATGCTAACAATGTAAACTACTATTTTGCAACCGGGAGACAACCCTGACATCTAAACAGAATAAATACACAGAACGCAAAGAGAGAACAAGCAGTAAATCGATGCTGATAACAAACATAACTAGAAAGAATCCTGATCATTTTTATTACTATTATTATATGGACGACCTTGCAATTGGCTGAATTTACTAACTATGTTCCGTAAAAATAAGTAAACAAGAATAGAAGCACATTTTATTCCGTAGAAAGAAAAAAAGGAACAGACAGTAAGGAGTCATCAATCCAAAAGTCAAGAGCAATACCCCTTCAAGTTAGGTGCGTGATGGGAAGACCCCGGATGAAAATAGAAACAAAAGCAACTAATTACCACCGCTGGGCTTTAATGTAGGATATTGTTCTTGGTAGTATGGTTGTGGAGTCGATGGGTTGGCACCAGGGAACGCAGTGCTAACTTGAGGACACACCCAACGATTTGACCCTGCTGTCGATACACCAGGCATCCCAGTTAAGATACCAGAATTCCCGCTATTACTACCAGCACCGCTATTCCAAGGATACATATTTGCCATTGCGGCCATAGCTGCAGCCATTATTGATTGTTGATGCTGTTGTCCTGCTACACCATTAACAGCTGGTATAGTGTTTGGAAGCAGAGCTGAATTATTAAAGATGTTTATGTCATTTGGATTACAAGGAGGAACTTTCATGGGTGGACAGGTAACAGGGAAGTTATTACTTAAGTTGTTAGATGGCCACATGGGAGGAGGCCAGTTAACCGGTGAATTTACTGTCCCAGAAGTCCCACTTACTAAGTTAGAGTGTTGTTGTTGTTGCTGTTGTTGCTGCATCCAATTCATGGTAAACGCCATTAATAAATTATTAGCATTAGAATTGACCGAACATTGTTGAGGAGAAGGAGCTTGCGGGTGTATCGTTGCTAGTGGATTGCCCACTGCTGGCGCTGCTGAGTTGACAGGTCCAGTTAGATTATTGTTATTACTATTGCTCGACATATTGGGATAGACTAAACTCGACGATGTGACAGACGTGATAGTATTGGCTTGTCGGCGACGCTCAGCACCGATTGGCTGTATCGCAACGGGATGGTTTTGAACAGGACCCTGTGCTGCACTTGATGGAATACCTAACGGAACCCCAACACCTACTGTTGGAGTACATGCTGTCCCAATATGGGAGGAAGAACTGAAACCTAGAGTGAAAGTGATGCAAAAAATTAGTCATTATTTCAACGAAAATAAGCTCCCTACAGAAGATGTTGATTGAAAATAGTACCCTATGAATTTAGTATAGTGCCGAAGAGTTTCGAATCCCTTTTATTAATCAGAGATAGTAATGGTCACAAAAACTATTTACAAGTTGGTCGAATTATTATACTAAATGATGATAATATCGGTAAGAGCTTTTAACAATAAAATCTAAAACTAGTCCTTATCTCAAGTGATAGGCCAGATAAGTGTAAAGGTAAAACATAACTAAAATCTCCAGAAATAAGTATAGTTAGTGAGTAGACAGAAGCAAGAAAACAAGTTAAGAAATCTATGACACCATGACCAATAACACTGATGTTAAGCGATATTCAGCATTTGTAGGAATATTAATCATACGATTCATTTTAATGTTTGATATCAAAAATTATTCAAGGAATCATATTTATTTTTCAGTTTAGCTTCGTATCTAAAATCACAAGAACTGGAAAACCACGTAACATATCTACTTAAAATGCAAACATGCATTAATGTGCTGTTATCTCCTAGCTATAATATCAACATGGTAACAAATCTTATTACAACTACAGTAATCTGGTACGAAAGTCTGAATAGCAGATTGTACTTAGAACTACTAAATCTAGGTATCATTGAAAAAACATTTCTACATAAATTCATGCTAGAATAACCAAGTATATTAACATATTTCAACTAAGTGAAAACTGTACAAAGAACCTCAGAAATGTTGATTTAAACCACGGGATAAACAAATGAAATGTGTTCCATTAAGTAAGCACATGTATAAGGGTGCAAATCATATATATTGCAAGCTGGTTAATAGTACTATACAGTTGCGAAAAAACTTGAAGAACCAAGTCAGATCTATTATGCAATAGTTTGTTGCCTGTACAGCTGAAGAACAATGCTTTCTCAGCGAAGAAACAAACCACCACTCATAACTTTTAGGAAAGTACATACTGAAGCCCGCTGAATAAATAATTGTAATGTACTATTGTATGCAGCTCTAAAACTAGAACATACACCAGAATTACTGTTCGTAAAAAATATTTCCAGTGTTTACACTTTCCTACATAAACTTTTAGTTAAAAGTTAACGTCACAAAAAGGCTTAAACTATATCAATGAACAAAGTGTTTACCATTCAGCAGATGAGATGTATAATTTGTATTTGGATGGATGACTGATGCAGAACTACACACAGGTTGCATGCTGGGTTGAATGTAACCGGTCATAAAAGGAGGAGGAGTGTAAGATCCACCTGAACCAGATGAACACATAGAGAATTGTGTTTGATTGATCATAGGATGTGATGAATTGCCCAATCGAGTTGATAATCCACTTGTAGACTGTTGATTTAAGGCTGAAATAGTACCTGGACCTAAAGAAAGTTGCTGCTGTAATGGAAACGATTGTTGTTGAGTTATAGGGAATAAGGAAGAAAAATGATTATTCAAAGGCATTGCAGATGTTGATGGACAGAAATTACTTGGAAATCCATTTAATGCTGTAGGTCGTGACTCCAGATAGGCAGAGGTAGCAGACATCGGAGGCTTTAGCCGCAAAGATGAATTTAAAGCATTATTTGCTGAGGTTGTTGGTAGCAAATTAGGTGTGCTTGAAATGTTTAAACCTGGAGAGCAATTACTATTTTGAATTTGATGGTGAGAAGACTGCAGATGTGATAATCCAACAGGACTCGATTTTTGGAGACATGCTTGGGTGACCATTTGACGCAAGACGCCAGATTGAGCTCCTTGGGAAGAATACTGATCTTGAAACTGGTCAGATACCGGATGATTAGTAAAATCATTTCGAAGTAAGGAAGCCTGCATTAATGAATCAGCTGACTCAGCACTGGCCTTCAGGTTTGGTGCTACGTGATTAAGTGTCTGAAATGATGGTTGAAAAGCTATTGAAGTGGGATTCAGATCGGGTCTCGAAACAGACCACAATGTTGGTATAGAGTGGAGAGAACTAATAGGATCGCGTGTTTGTGATACGTTTGTAACAACTGGAACGGAGTTCATAGTTGAGTGACTGTCGATGACCGAACTACCTACACTAGTGGATGTGGTCAGCGTGTCGGAGGCTGCTGAGAATGTAGTGTTTTTCCCAAATGCAGAAGATGAATCGGATGCTTGCCATTCGCATGACCTATCAGGTCGAAAATGACTTGAGATTGAATCATGACGAAAATCAGGATTGTGTATGTCCGAAGTAATAGCCCGCTTCGTTGGTGTGAAAAGTGTAGTGTCACTGGCACCATTGACTGAAGTACTTATGTTACCGTTAACATCCAAGGATAAAAGAGATGGTGGAAAAGAATCAGTTAGACCAAGGGAGACCGAAGTGGCTGTTACATTAGCGTTTCTTTGATGCGCGCTGCGTTCGGAACCTGGAGCCCTAGCAAATGACTTCGTTTGAGTTGTAGTAGTAGGTGGTGTAGAAACATAAGCTGAAGTGTGTGTGCTTCCAGAACTCAATGGAGTATTTGGCTGGGAAGTGTGTACAACCCCACAGGTAGGAGAAATCGTCAAAGGTCCATAACTAGACGGTGATGTGGTAGGAAGAGTTGCTGGGGGGAATGAATTTGAAACGGATGCTGTATGAACGGTAGAAACAGGACTATCGAACACACTAATGGAAAGCATATATGTTAGGTCACTAGATGAGGTATTAATCTTATGTTTGTCCATTCCAAATGAAACTCCTTCGACAGGACAAGTAGTCACAGACGATGAGGAAACATGTGTGGTAGAGAGACACGAAAGATTTCTCACATTCGACACAGTAACTGCCGGGATTGTTGTCGTCGTGGCTGTTCTCAACTGCGTAACTTTGATGCATTTAGAATTTAATGGTGGAAAGCTAGCTTCGTCTAAAGAATCAGTACAGAAATCCCCAACATTAGAAAGTGATGGAATAAAGTCTGGAAACATATGGCTACTCGATGGGAACGGAGACAAATTGAGAGATAGTAATGAAACAGGAGTTGTCGTTGTTATGGATAAACCTGGAGTTGGTGCACTCATCAAGTTTTGGACGGCAGTTTTTGACTGACTACGAATACTTTTTACCACCTGGGTGTCTACTGGCTTAACGAGGCGTGACGAATGAGTACTTATCCCTGCTGCAGCAACAGAAGCGAAGTTACCCTTTGAGGAACTGGTATTTGCGACTTTAGTACTCCAACTCACTGAACCAGAAGTTGATGATTTTAGGCTGGAGAAGTTGGAAGATGTCAAAGGAATCAGAGTAGCTGTGGTGCTTGAAATTGTGCTATTGCTACTGATATTAGAGGTGGATATTGCTGGTGTTTTTGTGGGTTTGGGGACTACAGGCAGCGGAGTTGGTTGAGTTGAGGTAGATCTAGTGGTATTTGCAATGAGCGGATTAGTTAAAAATTTACCAGTTCTACGAGGCGTTTTGTTATTTGGGTTGATAGCCTTAACACTGGACGACCCACTTTTAATTGTACTTTGGACTGTTACTGTAGTCGCACCATGCAACTTGGAAGTAAGACAACTTAAACTAGTACTAGAAAATGGCATACTTGATGGTAGGGTAGAAGACTTTTTCAAAGCGTGATACATTAGTAGGACATCATTGCCAGCAATCGAACCATCAAGAAGTCCCTGAATAGTTTCATAGGTTCGCTGGACAGCTTCACTAGGACCTTTCAAATAAACCATTCGTTCAGTTACTTCATCACTTCGCGCACTTTCGATGTCTATTTGAATCCCACTCATATTTCTTAGGGCACTAACAACTGCTCCACCTTGACCTATGACTTTGCCAATATCATGTCTTGAAACGGGAATTGAGAGTCGACGTTTATAAGAACTGTTGCTAGAGTTGGTAGTTTTCCAATCAGCCATTTCATTACCTACACGCGAAGAAACGTGTGTGCTAAATGTAGTGCGTTGGGACCGTGTACTGTTAGACGGTACAACTACAGTCCATGTATTAGAATCACTGACAGTATTCGAACTCTTGCCTATATTTAAATACTGACCAAACTGCGCACTTTGAGACTCAATTAATAGGTTCCAGTTTTCATTAGCTCCACTTGGAGAAAGAGTGTAACATGGTGACAATGAGGAGTTAATAGGATCCTGAATTTCTGGGCTAGGTGATTTACTGGCTTTACTTAAATCGAAAGTATTGGTGTTTTCGGCAGCTGCACGTTTCGCCGCTCGTTGACTTTGTTTCTTGTTCCGATGTTTTTCACGTTTGGCTTCCGTTACAGCGGCAGCATTTGATTCAGTTTCTTGTGAACCAAAACTGTTATCAATAGAATCAGAATCCTGTTGAACATTGGGTTTTTCAACGTTGTTTACGAAAGTATCAGAATTAGGATGTGTATCTTTTGCAATATGTTTATTAGGTTTACTGGACTCTGGTGACATGGGTGCAACAGCGATAGGTGAACCAGAGGGATTACGAAAAGTAGAACATTGTCCATCATCTACATCACAAATTACGGCATCTGATAACTGATCGCACAGTGCAGATTCTTGGGCGTGTTGTAGAACACGAGATAGAGTTGGACTATGTTCAGTGCTAAAAACCAAACAAATAAAACATGGTTAGCTTACCATAGCAGACAAAAATGTTCATTTATTTATAAGGTTAAAACAAAACAATTACTATAGTTAAGGAAAGTCGATGCCGAAAGAAACAATCTGATTCATTAATTGAAGTTGACACGCTCTATGGGTTTTATGGCTAGGTAATAATATCCCCAACAGAAAAATACATTTAACCGTCTGAAGCTAAAAGATCATAACATGACGCTCTACAATAGTTTCAGATGTTTGCTTAACATTCGGATTCCCAGACAATGTCATATAAAGGAAACCGTTGAAGTAAAATAAATTTACAGATATATTATGCCATTTCAAACAACGAAGATTAACTGTGTTTGTATCCTCAAAAAAACATACCTAACTTCACAATCAGACAAAGGTTTTATAATATCTATCTGATACTGAAGGTGGGTTAAACTACAAAAGAAGATCTGGTATATAGCATTCACAATTATTTGTTTGGAATTGAAAAAGTATTTCGTTAGCTGAAAACCAAAATGTTCTTTCTGTGAAAAGACATTAATCTGTAAAAACGCCAAAAGAATTCTCTAATGTTATTTGAGCATTCTTAACTTTCAAGACCAACTACTATAACAGTAGTCGTGTAACAAGTTAACGTACACAGAGGCTTCGTAAAGGCGAGTAAGAATAAAATCATGTGGGGCTAAAGTATAGTAAAAAACTAATCAAATTTAAGACAGCGTTTTCTGAATTTTTGTGCGAAATTCGTCCGTCCGTATGCTATAGAACAGTTTAACATGATGGACAATATCTGTTTTTAGTGAAAATCCTAACCCTAACTGTTAATCTTAGTTTATAACTCCATTTTGAACCAGATAAGCAGTTGGTATTTCTCAAGGTTTTTTTTAATAGCTTAAGAGTGTCATTGTACTATGGCTCCAATGATCATGAAAGATAGCGTAACAATAATGACATCTTTCGAAGTTAGCTTTAGAAATGCTGAAGAAATTGAGATATCAACGACAACCGAGCATAAAAGATGTTTTAACGAAAAACGTCCTTAGTTGAAATTTAAACAGGATTACCAGAACAAGAGGCAACGAAGAGGAGAATAAAATAAAACAGGGCTATTAACTTTGGTAATACCGTACAAAAAAGCTGAGTAAATACAGATTATTAATCCTCACAGTAGGAAAAGTTATGTTCAAACATCAAATCCTACTGGAAGGTTTGCCTAAGTTGAAAGATGCCACTGTGAAGATGACACCATACGCTTAGTAGATAAAACGTAGAAATATGAGATCAACTAATCAAGGGGAAGTAGTAATCGATAAAAACTGAAACTGAGCCCACAGAAGCATAGCGCAAACTATCAACCGAAGAGTAAAAATGAACTAGTTTTTGAAGAGGACGATTATACATTGCCTTACACATATTTCAAACTGGACGTTCTGGTGATTTTGACTATCTTAATGTGTTAAATAGCGTTTTCATATACGCAGACCTCAGAAACCCAACATGATTTTAAACCATTTGATAAAATCAACAAAAAGGGAGGGTGCTGTTTATCACCAATCCACAAAAATTTTAATTAGACAGAAATGTTCAAACTATTTCTAGCTTAGATAAGGTGAAAAGTATACAGTTACTTATGTACTTGTGTACACTGATGAATAAAAATGAATCTAGAGAGCACAACTGATTCTATTCGTGAATTATGAACATACACATATATCAATGATAAAAGATAACAATTAGTATATATGGATGACTGGTTTAGTGTTGTACATTAAGATCAGAATACGATCATAATAGTTTAAAGGAAGATGTATAATTGAGAAAAATTTGAATATTGCTGATTAAAAACGCACCTTACGTAATGAAACGTTTAAATACACCCTGCTTTTATCTCTAAAATTTATAAAAACGGATGAGGGTACACGATTATAAATGGTTTCTTCGGTTTTACAGAGCTGCTAAGAAACAATTATGAGCCTTAGAAACGCTCAAATAAAAAACAGGATTAGTAATATTTTGATTGCCCATCTAAAAGTTTGTTTAAGCTATCCTGCTTTTAGATTTCGCATTATTAAACTTGAAATAAGTAGTGCATGAAGTCAACAACAGTTCACTATCTTATCTGTTATGAATAAACACGTTTGTAAAGTATGCAAACCTTTTTTCCTTTCGTGGGAACATATGAGCACATACCTAGCAAATCGAACTTTCTAGAAGGTCAGTGTTTTTAGTCATCATTATTTCTCTGTTGATAAAAACTTCTTAGTATGCCTATTCAGGTTAATCGATCACGATTATGAAATGACTAACTATTGATTTTTGAGGTATCGTTCAATGGTGAATAAGGGAGCAATTTTGTACTTAATCACAGGATGTTTACGTGATTCAGAACATAGATATCAAAAAATATGGCACAGCTTTTAATCTTGATTTGAACGTGGAATAGGAGTAACTGGGATACCATTGAGGAAATTTATAAGTGAATATGAACAAACTGCTCTACACGCTAAAACTGTATATTTGCAATACTATTAAGGAATTATCGCTTGAATGCCTAAACTGTAAGCCTTTTAAGAGCCACTGATTATGTAAAGTTACGTGAAATGACTCAATAGCATTCCCTGCAAGGTAATGGCTATAAAACAACACCAGTAAGAGTATAGGATATTTGTAGGTTATTGGTTTTCGATCATCAGTGTCTTCCAGCACTGCTCGTATATCATGGGACAACCGAGTAAGTAATGCTGTTGTTAGGAGAAGGGTACCAGGTAAGGACGGTGAGTCAGCTGACGAAGTATTGAATCTTCATCAGTTGATGTGGTTGAGACATGTGTTACGTGTTAATGTAACCACCGAGTGCCCCGACGAGCGATGTTTTATGATGTAGGAATAGGTTGGAAGAAAGCTAGGGGCAGCCAAACCAAAACATGGCACAAATCCATGAAGTCAGTGACAAATCGATCGAGCCATGTTAGTATTAGGTGTAGACTTCCTGGTTAGGGTCCGCGAGACAATTGTAACTGCAGTTAGAGACCTTGAATGACATGGATTAAAAATCGTTTGCCATAGCACAGATGCATTCATCCTTTGTCTTTCCTCAAATTCTAATCTTCTGAATTCCTCATGACCGTTTTTAGTCATTTCAAATTTATTACACTTGATTATACTTTTTGATCCATATCCTTGATCTATAGTCTTTCCGATTACCGTCAATACTTCTACTGTCTCTGCCACTACAGAATTTGAATCGACGATTCCATCTCCCTGTGCTAATGTTGCATGGCAACTTGAGCTGATGTACGCACGTACCAAGTTCTACGTTGAAACTGACTGACTGACAGAACATTAAACCTGATGAGAAAAATAAAGTGATGCAACTTTGCATGTTGAAAACTGCAAGTATAAAGTATATATTTAAAGGGAAGTGCCACTGTTTAAACGATTAGAGGGAAGTTTATGAATTTAGCACAAACGAATACAAAACCTGTAGACATCAAAGAAATACAATGACTGTTCACTACACAAGACTCACCTAGATTGTTCATCATGATCTTGATTAGTATGTTTATTTTCATTGGTTTCAACAGTTGTATTACTTTGAGATGCATCCATATTGGCATCTGTATGTGCTTGATTTATGCCTTTAACCTGACGTTCTTTTTCTTGTTTTGCTTTGCGCTTCATGCGTTTTCTTTCTCGTTTTCGCGCTTGCATGGCTTCTCGATTAGCTCGTTCCTCTTCTTCTTGTTCAATTTGTTCCAAAAGACAGTCGGCATTCTTTTTGGCCTCACCTTCTTGTTTTTCTTTCGCAGTTATAATAATTTCTCTGCACTGTTGACATCGCTTAGCCAGCTCCTAAGTTTTTTAAAAAGAAGCAGAATCGAGATCACTAATTATAGTGATCGATATTTGAATAAATATTCATAAAATATGCACGACATGCTTCACTGAATGCAAATCAAATAGATGAGAGACGAATTACTGTAATGTTTACGATTATGAAAACATGTTATCCATAAGAATACATTAACGAAAGAACAAAGATATCACAAAAAATGGTAGACAGTGTACTCACGCAGCATACTAGGTACTCGAAAATAACATCAGAAAGCCATGAGAAAATACTACGTGAAAGAATATATACGCTCAGTTGGATGTCAAGACAGGGAATATGATGATTGAGTTACTACATACCAAAATACATAATAGAACTTTCCGTACGAGCATTCCAAACAAGTATGAGTAGATCATGAGATGAATACTGAATTTAAAAAATCAACCTTATGAAACGGAATTGATGCTTTTGTTTCTTTACAGTAAAATGGAGGCTTATGAAATCAAAATAATTCGCAGAGTAGAAAACTAGTAATTTACTCTGGGATCAGTAATGTATGAGAACAAGGAGTAGAGTTCAATACCCACTGTTCAGTCAATATACATAATATTGATTATTCATATATATGGAAAATAAAAATGTATAAAGCAGACCTTTTGAATATTTGACTTTACTCAAAAAATTTACCAAGTCACTTGCATTGTCAATATTTTCATTTGGAACAATTTCACATAATGTTAACTGTAAAGTTGCCGAATTATTCTATGCTGCATTTTGTCAAATTAACTATACTTAGTGATTGGAAGATATGCTTGCTATGAGAGGCGAAGATTCATAGTTCAATACTGACTGACTCGGATAGTAGTATAGTGAAAATTCCTGAATTGGATGAAGCAATCATTAAGTGTTTTCTGGCTACTGCTGGCCCGTAATTTACGATTTCAAGTTGGTCAAATACTCAGAACCTGTCTATATAAATATAAATATACAACAGCATTCGAAGTTCGCTGACGACTATACTAGATGCGCACAGATACAAGTAGTGTTTATGGTTAAACCCTATTAAAATTATGATAGCCAAAATTATTAAATTTCTTACCGGATTACAAAATGAACAGTTTCCAGATGAAAATGAATCAAAGCTAACAGAACATCCACTAGACGAAGAAATCCTATCCGTACTATGAATAGATGCGACATCATCCTCCAAAATGAAACTCTCATCATCATGTGTACTACTACAATAATCTTCGTTCGATATGGATAGTGCTTGTTTTGAGAATGTACAGGATAAATTAGTAAGCAGTAAATCCAAGTCTGGTGAGTTTTGAGAGGATTGGAAGCTAGCTGATATTGGATTTTCATCACAAAAAGTAAGAGGAGCAACATGATTAGGCGAAGGATGAGAAGTGTCGGTTAGCACATGAGGTTTCCAGCGCCTAAGTGTATATGATGGATTTTGCGCTGCAATCTCGAAACGCGTACTTGCTATCACATTGGTGGAATTATACTTGGTCAGATAAAGATAATGTGTCATGTTGCTACGGTATGAGTAGACAGTGCAGTGACGTTGCTAAACGCATGCCGACGTAATGACCTGCAAAGACTAAGAAAGTGTTTGAAAAGTTGAGCTATATCCCACTAAAAGACGATATAGCATAATCCAATAGCATTCAGGCAGGCAAATTCGCACAGGTTACGAGAGTAAACAATGGATTAAATGTGATTCGCTTAGAAAGCAGATGCATGTTATTGGCAGACATGAAACCAATCGTAACATGAGGCTAAGCTAGAGCACGTGATGTATGAAACCCAAACAGACAGATCTCTAGGTTTCTAACTACCATACATAAGGATCAAAACTTAGGTTAATGTGTGAGAAAAACACGTCATCACATGTCTGGTTGAAATATAGACACACAGGTTTGACCAATCGTGATAGGATGATGACAGATAGAAAAACGTTAACGGAGAGGATCATGGATACGTGGAAAAGTTTGACCGTAAGTCCTAATTACTATTAACGCAACTGCTGAGTCTACGATACCTTTGCCGCGAAGCGCTATTAGAGTTGCTTTGCACTTAGTATAAAGCGGCAAGTAAATCAATACAAGTCTAATTTCTGAAAAATTCGGTATCAGAGTTAATCAGCTATATAACACATCTAATAACCGTGGTAAAAGTCTGCTGAAGTACCAAACCTAAGAAACATTTATTTTGTAACAAAAAAACTTATAAACACAACTCGATGTACGTAAAACTGTAACTCCATATAATTTACATCAAATGGTTAATTCAGTTACGCAATTAGATTAAATGTGAAAGTGAGTGAATCGCACAAATAATAGCTCTATAACTCACCTTGTCTGTCACTGCAGTTTTGATATGTCTAATACAATCCTTATCAGATGGAAACTGAGTTACATATTGAACTAATAACCGCACTACATTAATGTGACCTTTGCGAAAAGCTGCCATTAAACAACTGACTTTTCTATTGTCTTGGCTATTCACATCTGCATTGTACTGGATAAGACTTTGAACGACCTCAAGGTGACCACCTAACAAACAAACAGCGATAATTAATGGAAAATTAGTCTACACATAAAAACACACACAAAATTAATCTGCGGGTGGTTAAAGAAAGATATTTAAAACAGATTTACGATAGGGGTGACTTACCATTTGAAGCTAGCCATAGTGGGGTGGCGCCTTTTTTATTTCGTGCTTCAACAACTGCACCTCTGAAAATCAAGAAAAGTGTACTACTTAAATTTGTCAGTAGTTGATTAGTGTAATAAGAAAATTTGGAATTTCTGAATAATACATGTGTAATCAATCTATCTAAAGAATCGATTTGAAACCCCTGATCAACCGACTTTCTTACCAAGTAACTTAATTACATAAGTCGTATGTAAGTAACGAAAAAGGAGTTAAACCTACTTTTCCAAGAGTAAGTTGACGAACTTAGAATTGCCTTTATCTGCTGCAATAGTCAGAGCTGTATCTCTGGAACTTGGTACAGGTGACGCATTGACATCCGCACCATGATCTAACAGGATCCTGCCAACTTCTACGTAATCACCAGAGGCTGCTTCCATGAGAGGAGTAAGACCAGTTTTCGCGCGATGCTCAATATTGGCCTTACGTTCGACCAAAAGTTGTACAACTTCATAACGACCTTGAAAGGATGCTAAGGTTAGGGCAGTATTGCGATTAGTCTCAATATGTGCATTTATATCCGAACCATGTTCAAGTAACAAACGAACAGCTGCAGTATGACCGTTCATAGAAGCTAACATAAGAGGAGAAATTCCAAGTTTTGAACCAGTTCGCGAATTTATTTCTGCCCCATGACGCAGAAGCAGCTGTATAACCTCAACATATCCTCCGGATGCCGCCAAACTCAGAGGAGTGTAGTCAGATATATTCCGATGTTCTTTGTTGGAACCACGATTCAGTAATTCTTCGACAATCTAAAAAATAATAAGGGATCAGTAATAACTAAAACAAACAAGTTGTTACTCCTAGTGACTATCTACATATCACTTAGTACACTGCTTTACAGAAGTATGATCTTAAGACTTTCCGAAAAGAAATAAGCAGTAGCGCGACCATCCGTGTTACATAACAAAACGTCTAACGTTACTAGACGCTTTCGTAATCTCTAGCAGCGAGTTCATGATTACCAGCAAATATCATTTACTTCTGTAATTAATTTTAAAATGATAAGGGAATAGATCAAATCGATATACTAAGTATGCACAAAAACAGGTTTATATTGGTATATAAGGAGGAATGTGATAATAAGTTTACGATCGAAAACTGACCTCTAGTTTTCCATGTGAACAAGCGATTGATAGGGCCGTATCTTTTGTGCGATCCACTTGTGCCTCAATGTCTGCTCCATAATCAAGCAGTAATGCAACGACAGAGCGTTGATTTGCACAAACAGCAGTATGGAGTGGTGTATGTGATTTTTTGTCACGATGTTCTTTATCAGCTCCACGTTCCAACAAAAGACGAACAAGATCAACAAATCCACCGCTACAGGCCAAAGTTAGAGCTGTTTCCATACTGGATTCAATGCAAGCGTTGACATCAATTAGTGATGGCACGTTTAAGGGTGATACCGTATCTCCCATCATAGACAGGTTGCTAGAAGCAACCGCAGCCATGTCATTTGGCGACAATCCATGATTCGGTATAGAAGCACCTCCAGACGACAGGATTGACTGGGGTCCTACTGGAAGAACCCTACTCCCACTTACTGGCAAGAGTGTTGAGTGTGCAACATGTTGGTATCCTGCCACTGCTGAGGGATTATAGGCGATCGTCCCTGCTTGATTTACCATTAAACTATCGATGGAAATAGCGGAGGATTGTTGTGGGACATGAAGTAAGTTGTTAGAATTCATCAGATTATCTCCACAAGTTGACACATTGAGGGAATGATGATGATGATGAGGTATATTGTTATGAACACCCATATGACTCAAATTTGCTACTGACGCTGTAGTGGCTGTTGCATCAAACGCACAAGCGAAATGCGATCCAGGATGCTGAAAAATGTACAATGATCAATATCCCAAATATATAACGATGATTTCGGTCATAAATTATACACTACGAACAAATGTTTACCTTAGTTGTAATAGCATCATACATTGGAAACTAGAAAGAGTTCGAAAGTCGAACTACATTATGGACCGTATAACGTACTATGGTGATGGATGAGTGAGACTCACAGGTTATGCGGTTAATATTGTGACATATAGAACTTATTAAAATGCTTCTAAACGAATGAAAATCTGAACACTACTTAGAATCAAATACAGTTCAGACGAATTGATTTTACATGAAGATATCAGTTCATGCAACAATACAATGGTAAAAACAATGATAAAAGCAAGTCGATAGAGGGTCTCGAAGTCACTGGAAATTCATATTCATAAATAGCATAGCAGTCAGAATTTCCATACATGGTATTTAAGTATGTTACCTGATTGAATAAAAAACCAAAGCATTTCGCAAACGATCTTAATTATTTTAAGTCATTGGCGAGCTCAAGCCAATAATACAGTCCCGTAGATAGTCATTGCTCAACCACTTCGTTTCACTGAGCTCATCTATCGATTAGCATTATATTCATTGATTTTACCAATTGAAAATTTTTTTTTCATCAAATAATATTTTTTAGAGAGAACCAGGTAAAAATAATTCGAAAAAGATTGGGAGAGTGGTGAAGTAGAATTTAATTAATCTTTGTTGATTTGGAAAATGAGTTCTAGATATATTCTAGATATATAAGATAAATCGGTTATGAAGTAAATATAACTACTGATTAACCCTATAGATACTACGGTGTGAACTGAGGACCCAAAATATCTTCAATATAAAAGAAAAACCAAATAGTTACATGACTGAGCTATTATTCAAACTGTAATACACTAAGGGTTTGCCAACTGTTTTGACTTTATGGTAGATAAAAACCGTACTCACGTGAAAATGACGATAACATGTTAGTATATCATGGTTTAAACCAGTTTCATGAATAACAGCTTGAGTTGTTGGAAGACCCACAGCATCCACTAGGTTGCTTAAATAAGAGGAATCAATGCAAGGTCCTAATATATCTGGGGTTTTATCCAATCCGTAGTCGTAAGTATTTAGAGCAGGTAAAATAGATTCGACGGATGTTGAAGTCGTTTTATTGGTACGACATAAGGAATTAGCAGCATGAACAGAAGACATTGAACACTCTGATGTTGATAATGCAGAGCATGAAGAATGACAAGACATAACCGGTGTTACATTTGCAGCTGTGCTAAATTCATGATTGTTGGAGTCAGTGAAGTCTGGTTGATCACCCGCCATTTTGTTGAGTGATGGGTCACATTCAGTGGCAAAAGGAAGTGATTCCGGAAACTGTGTATCACCGGAAGTTGAAGGCAGACCTGTCCATTGAGTATTCTTAGGTAAGACGGCATCGACTGAAGAGGTATGAATACACCTAGGTGAAAGATGCTGTTCTGATACTTCACAACCATTTCCAAGATAGGAAGAATGAGCGCGGCATTGTGACTGTTGATCAATTAACTTGCTAAGAGCCAAAACGGCAGTATTAGTACTCATAGCAATCGCGGTTGAAGAATCCAGATTGGTTCCATTTCGTTGGCTAATGGCAGTACGAGCAGCACGAAGTGTGCTGAAGGGGCACATTACAGCTTCAAATCGTTTGATCAATTCATCTTTATCTGCTTTTAAATCAGGCATGAGCTCTTGGAAAAGCGCCTTGAATAAAAAAAAGTAAATGAATTTTGACACAAATCCAAAACTAGTATAAACACTAAGAATAACTGAGTTTAGCTACATATTTACCAGTATAGCATGAGTGGTTTCAAATAAGAAAAATATGTTGAATATTAAATTGAGAACTCACCAGTAAGCCAGCACTAAAGTCGTCTGTAAGGTCGATCGAAGAGCCAGCAATCATAGATGAAGCACTGCTTCCACTGCTGGTTGAACTGCCTCCGCTGATACTACCAATACTATTGGTTGTACTAGACGATGGTCCCGTTCCATTAGCACCTAGCGTTGCCTGCGTCAACACAGTTTGGACACTAGTTATCCCAGTAACTGAATTGACAGCAGCAGTGACAGAAGTAGTTTGAAAATTTAAATGTGCATTGTGAGCCACGATAGAACAGTTTGAAGGTAGAGCAGTACATGATACACTTGTTGATAAAGATGAAGTTCCAGGAAGAATCTCAAATGTATTGCTGTTTGTCAACAAAATTTGATCATGCAACGGTCCAGAAGTATGCGTATGTGAAAGTATCGCACTGACAGGAGGACACATAACCAAAGGTCCATCCACTGTAAGCGAATCAACACATAAGAGTAGTAATGGTTATAAGAACCTTATTAGTTAACAAAAAGTCGATGAATATATTAATATGCTTTATAATTATAAAATTAGTTATGAAATACTAGATGGTCGGACGTATAAAGCATTGGGTTTAACATGCAACCCTAACCTTTTTAGGACATTGCTCAGGAATCATTAGATGATAATTAGATTTAGACATCTATTGATTTGTGGAATTCGTTTGTTAAATGATAGTGTTTTCGATTGACGGTTTTATGCTTTTTACTTAGGTGCAACCACTTATAACTTACAGTTAATAAGATAAACGCAATCTATGATTTTATTCCAACTATTAGTGCAGTGTATATTACCCACAAAATGGCTTATAAGTGGTATACAGCGGAGTGTCGCCCAGAAGTTACTTCTGAAGCGAAGTGTCGGGTGTTTTAATGACTAGAAGACATGTGTAAGAAGAGAGCCAACAATCCACTTGTTTTGAAGATAAGGTGTACACATTTTGCTAGTAAACTGTCTTCTTCCAATAAATCACTTATTCCATCTAGTCTTACGTCTTAGTTCATTACAGTAATACAATTATTGACAGAGTAAAGATAACTGAGGTTTTACAACATCTATACACACTACAAAACATTTTACTTGAATCGTTCTAACATTGATTATGGAAACTACTTCGAAGCATTAAACTACTACATTACACTGATAACCAAAGAGTTAAATAAGAGCTGGAACTGAATAATTCTAGGTTTTAACGCTTTCTGATTTGGATCAGCGTTTCCTTACTTTTAAATTGTCTTTCAAGAAAAGTAAATGGGTTTCAATAGGTATTATATATATATATATATATATATATATACTCACTTGAGACTTGATTAGGATGTTAGTTCATAGTGGATGTGTATTCTTATATGCCTACGTGATTTATTCTAACTTTTGGATAAATGAATTATTTGTTTTTATTGTCACTTATATATTCGTCCTTGTAAATTACTTACGTGTAACTTTGAGCATTTTTATGTTTACATGATGGTAGGTCCGTGTCTATACATATCTTGTATTTCTTAATGACCTGCAAACATTGAGTCAACGAGCTGTTCTCTAAGTTGGTATACTGTAGAGCTTCGATGATTTATACAATCAATCCATTGTTTTCTGAGTGAATGTTAAACTAAATTTACGAAATATAGATATCTGAAATACTTGTGTTTCGACTTCTAATATACTGTTGTTCTAAAGATGTCACGCCAAAAGAGTATATATGAAATAAGATTTTGTCTAGATCACCATTGAGTCGATGATATTAGAGTTAGACAATGGGTAACTAAAGATCGATCGAAAACCCTATTTTGAATATAAATAAGCATCATAAAACGGGATCCAAACTACTAGTACAATTACTGACAGAGTTAAGGTAACTGAGGGTTTACAAAATTTAAACACACTACGAAACATTGAACACGTGACTGGTGACATAACTGATTTAATTATGAAACCACCTTTTGTTCACGAACAAAAGGTGAAAAATAATGAAAGCACATCTACACTATAGTTATCAATGTAGAAAGGGGAATGAGCGGGTTTTCCATAAGTTTCTTTAGTTACCTTTCCAACGAAACACAGTTTCCGATGAGCGGATGTATGAGTACAGTGATTAGGAAAACCAAACTTCAAAATAAATCTTGTGGTGATCATCAGTAAAACTAACTAGAGTATGTTTGATGTTATAAGCTGCAGGAGCGATCGAAATTTAGTAGTACGTACTTTGCTACTGACTATACATCAGTAGTTACATAGGATTTAAGAAATATAAGCACTGGGTGGTTATGGTGATCACAAAATTTTTTCGTAGGATAATAAGCAATCAAAGTAGAGGGCACTAGTATTAATAGACAATTATTCCCAGATCATCATCAAAATTTTAAGCAGGGGAGATTTTTAATACCCACGATTTTATGCCACAGGAAAACAAATGTTTAGATGGAAGAACATGAAGTAAATGATAGTTAAAATATGAAAAAATACCTGAACTGGTAATAGTTGAGTTGATTGTGTGCTGCTGCTGTTGTTGTTGTACTAAAGCAGCTGCTCCAGCTGCCCACCCAACAGCATATGCGTTGGCTAGTGCCGCATTTATATGAGTTGTGGGTTGAACAGATTTAGTTGACGCGGGTGCCTGATATGAAAGTTGTTGATGTGAATGACATGAATGCGAATGAGCTTGTGGATGCAAATGCGAATGAGACGGGTCAAGGCACATATCCATGTTGGCTATTCCGGAGACAGAGATAGGTAAAGGCGGAGGGGGTGGTGGCATAATAACATTGGCTATTGTAGGTACGCCACTGACGAGTGATTGGTAAGCAGAGCGCTGATCATGAGGAAATGAGTGTTGATTTTGGTGTTGGTTCAATGCATTAGCCACAAGTTGAACAGAAGCATCTGGAAGCAGGGACGAAGGCTGACTGAGACATTTAGGATAGTCTAAAATAAGTCTCAGAACCGCTGGATTTCCAGAACGAGCAGCTTCGATTAACATTGTCGAACCGTCTCTTAACTGATATTGGGGATCGGCACCATGTTGTAGAAGGAACTCTACCATCTGCGGAAGAAAATATTAGTAAATAATAAGTTTGATAAAAAAAGATGGAGTTTTCTAAGTACATGAAACGCTCTTAAGATAAAGCGGCCGTTCCAACAAACTACTTTGCGCAACTATAATACAGGCATTAATGCCATACTCAGAAAATCATCAAAATTTTTAGTCTGTAAAATGTATTGAACACTACTTAAGAGGTAACTTACCTTTGCGTGTCCACCGCTACAAGCTAACGACAAGGCATTAGCATCATTCTGTGAAGTAGGTTGATCGATTGCTACTCCACGCTCTAGAAATAACTGGACAACTTCTAAATGACCTGTCCTAGCAGCCTTCATCAATGGAGTCCGTCCTCCTTCCGTCATAGCTCCAAAAACAGCTCCCCAGTCAAGCAACTTCTCACAAACTTTAACATGTCCATTTTCGGCTGCGTAATGAAGTGCCGTGTCTCCAGTAGCAGTCACTGCATTTACTGCTGCCCCACGCTCCAACAAACGTCGGACAAGTTCTAGATGTCCCTCCTGAGCAGCTTCCATCAAAGGAGTAGAACAACCAACTCC
Organism: Schistosoma turkestanicum; assembly: GCA_944470395.2. Taxonomy (NCBI): domain Eukaryota; kingdom Metazoa; phylum Platyhelminthes; class Trematoda; order Strigeidida; family Schistosomatidae; genus Schistosoma; species Schistosoma turkestanicum. The sequence goes on along the minus strand of OX103979.1, from coordinate 38,575,892 downwards.
GCCAACCTCAATATCAGCACCAGCATTTAAAAGCATTTCACAGACTTCTATAAATCCACCGCATGCCGCAAGCGTGAGAGCAGTTTCCTGGGTTTCTTCCGTTCTTGCATTAACATCAGCACCTAAACAAATCGCGAGATATGATTCGTTTAGAGTAAGACAGAGCAACCAGGAACAATATAACCTAAGTTTTAGAGCTTAAATTAATGCAGTCGTTTGTTAAACAAAACAATATTTCATTTATGCATAGTATGCAGTTTAGGCTCTAAATTTGATATCGTGTAATGTAATGGAAAATATTTGTGATCTCAAAAATATCCATATTCAAGATGAACTCAGGTTGATGGAGAGGCATAAAAAGAAATATGTATAGAATAATAAGATCTTAAGGAAGATAAATGCGTAACGCAAGTCTATTTATTACAAACCAACCTGTTACACACAACACAAATTTTTCTTGCATTTGCTGTTGATTGCAACGTATAGATGTGAAAACGTGACAATAATTTAACGTGCGACACATGATAACAGTAGGTTAGCCGTTTAAGAAAAGTATTAACATAGTATTAGCAACATTAGCGATAATGACGTAAATATTCAATACAAAATTTATTTAGAATGTACAGAACGCTAGTTGGTTCGCTAAGCTTTCTGACTAAAACTTTACAGGAAACATTTTAAGTAAATACCCATAAACTTACCGACTGCAAGCAATAAAGCGACAGTTTCTTCATGACCTTCTCTTGCAGCTTCCATTAAAGGTGTATAACCCTCATCATTTACTTCTTCAATATCAGCTCCGTATCCAATCAATAAATGTGCCAGCTCAGTATGACCTCCACAAGCAGCCAAAGTTAAAGGGGACTCGAAACTATCTTGTGGTATATTCACGTTGGCTCCATGAGCAAGGAGTAGTCGAGCAACTTCGACATGGCCTTCCATTGCAGCCTCCATCAGAGCAGTGTGCATTTCATCAGTACGATGTTCGTGATCGGCTCCTGCAGTCAACAGGAAACGGACCATTTCTGCGTGACCCTAAGAAAATAAAGAGTCAATACCAGAATAAGAAAACGTGTAGTGTTTGTGTTCATCGTGTATATCATTAGTAGCATGAGCTGTAACTCGATATCGTTTTAGTGTTTACTATCTTTTGGGTACACCTTAACGGTATGGAGTAAAACATCTGAGCAACCTGTGGATGGATGCAACATAATTCCGGGCATTAAAATGAGTTCTACATGATGCAAACCAACTGCAATATTTTGGAGTCCAAAACACAAGTACATAAAATTATTTGGACGAAATTAAATCAAGTACTCGAAATTATGAGCTGCATTTCCATCCAGGGAATGTAACACACGAAAATAAGAAAAACAAGTGGTAGCAACTGCACTCAAACCAACACACTGCCCAGCCTAAAACTGCGGTTCACAGTGATTAAAGATAAAATTTTGGGGGCAATAGTCTTGCTAGTGCATTCGTGAGTAAAAACTCTTCAGTTTTGAACGAAGTCCTAACACACGCGTCACCTATACTTGATGTAATTGGTCATGGGATGTGAGAGAAAGCCAGACTTATCACACCACGCTCCCTTGATATAAGTAGTAAGACTAAAGAAACTTAATAGCTAGGAAGGTATTGCTCACAAATGCAAACATTCCAGTTCGAAAGCAAATATTTTCAGAATGAGTAATGCGCATATAACAGCTATGAAGTTGTAATTAATATCCAAGTCAGAATGAAATAGAACTGTCCTAACACTTGAAACGATCAGTTCATAAATTAGACGTAATGCTATATTCTCAGGGCTACTGTAAAAGAATAGCTATCAAAACTAGACTGTCTTGTTTACATTTTAGAAAACTTTACAGCGCAGCCGGTCACATGAAACATTAGACAGCTTTAAAACTCTACCAGTCGTTCGAGATTCTAGTTTGTTAGCACATGATTAACACCACATACAATGATACATGTCAATGTTTGAAGAATCGAATTATACAGGTTTCATTAACTGAGATTTTAACAGGGATATCATACACATACTTTATAGCTTGCCAAAGTTAGTGCAGATTCCTTGAATTCCGCTGAATGTGTGTTAATATCACACCCATGCTTTATAAGACAACGAGCAACGTCCACGTGCCCGTTACTTGTAGCTTCCATTAAAGGTGTATGACCCGTATCATTTTGAACTTCCATTGGGCTATTGTACTGTAGCAAGAGACATACGCACTCCAAGTGTCCGGAAGTAGCGGCATAATGTAGAGCGGTATTTCCTGTGTTCGACTTTTGGCTAACACATGCTCCATGCTCCAAAAGTAACTTGACAATATCAGTATAGCCAACACTAGCGGCCTCCATTAATGGGGTGCATTCAACTTTCTTGCCACGAAAGTTTGGATCAGACTACAAATAGAGCATTAACATACCAATCACATGAATATACCCCGTGTTTTAACAACATCTCCACAATCCGCACAGCATTCGAGGATATGGCACACGTCAGTGCAGTCTCTCCATCGGGCGCAACCTCATTTACATTGCATTCACCCGAAAGAATTAGTAGTTTGACAGCTTCGTCGTCACCGTTGATACACGCAAGAATTAGTGAAGAGGTTCGCCTGACAAATAAACTCTCTTAAATGTTAATTTACCCGTCATCGTCATTCATGGACAACACAGCAACCTCTTTTCTGATTTCATCTAGCACTTCGGTATCTGATATTCTACGGCCATCTTTAATTAACATGTTTTCGATCCCGGCAGCTTGAAGAAACCTCCTAAAGTTCAGTTGTGTTTCGGGACATAGATCCGGTATAGAATTCTCAAACTAAAAACAAGAGCGTCGACAAAAATGCAAATTTAAATTGTATGTGTTAGTGATAGTCGACATTTAAAAGCTAGATTTAGAGGTATACACTCAGGTTAACTTGAACATTATGAATTACTGGCGAGAATAATAAATATGTGATATAGTCAGAAGCCAAAAACCAGTACAAAGACCCTTCTAACCTTAAAACTTTGGAAATCTCCCATTTATAAGCATCCAACCTAACGAAGTAACGTAACTACACACCGAATCACTTCCAGTCGAATGTACCACGGTGTAGTTAAAATGAACCTGTGCTCACCATTACCATGCGCTTTCATAGCCATTGAGAATAGACCCGTTGATGCGTTGATTATATAATTATTTATAAAAATGATTTTTATTGATATTTCTTATATTTATGGTCTCAGTAGCTCAAGAGATATGTGTTGCGTTCTAGTGTTCAATGGAACAAAAATATCAGGTAAATTAAGAATGGTTTAAAGGATATGTTTGGATCGGAAGTCCGTCACTGTGACGATGCAGAGCCTCATTGTCTTTATCGCCTCAAGTGTTCAAAAACTGGATTAGATGTTCGACGAACTAGTGGAGTCTCTCAACTCCAGGCAAGTGGTCTATTCGATTGTCCCGACTGCTCAATCACATCTAGCAGTTTACTTCAGATATACAACATATTTCTGGCTCAAAAAATCTAGCAGCAGACACCTTGTCTCGTATAACTTCCTTAAATGGTTCTCAAGGTATCAACCTTGAACTCACTAAGCTTCGAAACGAAGACTCTGGTCTTCAGTACTAGTCATCATTGGCAACCCTGAGACTACGAATCAAATAGATGGAAAGTGATGAGGAAACTTCGACCTGTGAAATACTTATAAGTCATATTGCAACGATATAGACATACTGTTTTTGTAGGTGCAAACATTTCTGATCCAGGTGTCCGAACAATCATAAAGTTAATGGAAGAATAATTTTGCTGAATAAAGACGTGAGATGGTTGGAACACCGATATCTAAACTATCGGAACTATACGGTGATCAAACAAAGTGAATATCCCGTAGACACTCTCATGATTCGAACGCTCACTTCAACCAAGTTCGTTCTGATTTGTTGGGACTTATCAGATTTATGTGGATTCTCTTATCTCAGTGTATGTTGGTCGTTTCACATGGTGGCAGAAAGCAGTATCTATCAAGCATATTGCCGCTGAGACAGCCACTCTGTGCCTTTGTATCAGTGACGAACTTTGACTGTCCTTCGACTAATATGACAGATGAGACAACAGTTCAAATCTGAGTTTTTTCTCTCTGACTTACTATACACCTATGAAACATACGATCCAATATTTAACGACAGCAGAAAAATTCGCCAGTATCTGATAACTGAGGAGAGACGACGCATTTCGAAAGGGTTGTGAGATTATCAAAACATTTGAATGACTTATCTAGAATATCTCATACGCTTATTTATTCATTATCTCAGGTCCCGTGTTCCACAGATATTTGACCGCATCTTCAAATTTTATTGTGTCAAAAACAAAAATATTTTTAAATATGCTTATGCATATAATCTGAAATAAAAATTCAAAGTATTTTCACACGTTAATATGTGTGCGCATGATATTTTACCAAAAATACGATGAACGTTCTTGTTCATGGCATATAGACGCACACAAATTGGATTCTTTTATGCTCACGTTTTGCTCGCTCATCCATCTACCCCTACATTTTTTTTCCAGGACGATTGAAAAAGTAGAAAAGCAGAGGATGGATACGTGGAATCAAACCCTCGATTGTAAACATTTAATATATTATTACTACGTACCATGGGATTTCTTAGAGTAGGAAAAGATGAGTAGATGCTGACGGACGTAGCATGACATCATGAGGGTTCAAACTTCTGAATGGCCACATCTCGTGACTGCCACTGTGGGGGTTAATAAACTATCAAAATAAATAGTACTGTAGGTCTACGACATTGACGTCGACTTCATTAGTTTTATTTGACATATCCTCGCTGAAGGCGCTCCGTCATGCACTCGCACCAAATGATCATTGGGTATACCATGCTACGCATCCTTTCAAAAAAACTACCCCGATTAGTTCGCAGACTTTGACCTCCTCCATTTCTAATTGCTGGTTTGGTTGTGTTAAGGGTTAACAGTGGTAAACGCATCACGCACAAAGACGTTTCTAAGCTTTAAATATCTTTTAACTCTTTATCTATCAAACCGTTTCCGGCATTAAAACGTGCATAATCCTATCATGACATCGTAAATAAATCCAATGTGAGTCTTAAGTGTTTTTACGACAATTTAGAAGAAAGGTTACTGCAGGACCTAAATGTACTAAACGGAAATAAACCACACGCGCAAACTAGAGTACCGAGATGATGAAGCAACGGAAGTATTTTTCATAGCAAACATGAATATGAGATAGATTTTCAGTCTCCAATTCAATGTTTTATTCACTAATCATTCACGTTCGGTGGATCTGTATCTCCACATTATCGTTGTGGATTACTCACCATTACTTATAAATTCCATTTTTGGTCTCAACATACACAGTCAAAAGTAGGCGTAAGAGAAGTCTCTTATGCATGTACTCATGTATGTGTGAAAATTCCCCATGCATGGACTCGACAAAGCATGTTACATCTACATTCTGCTCTGCATGTTCTTGAAGCAAGGTCGATTGATACATTCGCAAACTGTAACCGAAATAACGAAAAGACTAAACTCTGAATCACGTACCAACCTTTTATCTGAAAAGTGTGAGCAATCAACCCTAGTGCATATTTGCGATAATTATTATGACAAATTTCAAAGCAAACCTTCAATTTTGGGGTTTGCAGAGCGAAATTTTCAAAATGCCAAACCGTAGAATGTCCAAAATGATCGACAAACAGAACCAAATTCTGAGTAAAACAAACAGCTCTAAAACCTAATGAAATATTTTAACGATAGCCGTTAACAGTCCGTTAAGTACTGTGACTTCCTCTTGTGACGAACAGATCCTTTTTACCTAATTTTTTCCCTATTTCTCACCGTAATTACGTATTTTGTCCATATATTTTAGTTTGTTTTCGACGTCGTCGTAAAGCTTACAGGTTCTGAAACTCACTAGCTAATCGATTTCGTTCATTTTCTAAATATTGCCTCATTTTTTTTTATCTAGCATTGTCCTTTGGTTATTGTCATACTAGGTAACTTCAATTTGGTTTGAACGAGCGGACTAATTGTTTCTGCTTCCGATTACTGATATTGAAGCGCTTTTCATGTGTTTCGTAAAAGTTGGCTGTTGATAATTCATATTTCCTGTATAATAATTGCCTTATGGTTCATTACTCATCCTCGATACAAACTGAATCTGCCTATTCATTTTCATCGGGTTCGAAATTTGTTGCTAACTGACATGAAATTATTGTATAGACGAATTTAATTTTGTCTGAACCTACATTTTTTTAAACAGTGTATCTGCACTGGCTCGTAATATCTAGAAAGTTGACAATGTGCTTCTTTGTATTTCTGAAGAAAATCTTTGGTCCAAGATTAGAGTAACATGTTGTACATGAGGAGGAAGAGGTTACACAAAGTGAAGACATCTGCCTCATCGAAACACTCAATCTTCATTAAAAGTTCTCGCATTGACCACCTCGGACCTACGCCATGTGTAAGACTTTCAACGAAAGCCTTATCGGTTATCATGTGTTAGGCTTCAAGGATCATGAGGTTGAGAACCAAGTGTGCTACATCACAATCGTACGTGAACCAACGTGACGTTGATTCGATACAAAACTTATGGAGTCATCGTGAGCTAGAGGTTGTCTAAAGATCAATAGAAATCCTGCGTGTGCTGATAGACTGGAAGAAGAACTGGGAAGAATGCGAATGTTACAATGAATATTGAAGTGGTTCAATGACACTAAACAATCGTCCTATAAATCACCCGACCATGATTCTCGGATTGCGCTGACACCCCAAATTCAACCCCTGTTTTGGTCTTTGGCGGTGAGGAAAGGAGATAGATCGACCTTTATTAATCCTTGCAGTTTATGGCGTTATAAATATCCTAATTGCTTTATATATACTCACGGAAGGTGCTGACATTACATGTTGCTTTTCGTTTAGAAAGCACAATGATAGTTTGCTGTGCAAACTGAATCAGTTTCACAGTGATTCGGTTGCTAAAGGAATTCGCCTTCGTAAAAGCTTGATTCAAAGCAAGCACATTTAGGATTGTTCTGAAACAGCGAATGAAGAAACAAGAAGTTGTGTGGTAGAAAGTATTAATAATAACCATATAAGTTACGTTGTGGGATCCAATTCGCAGATAATAATAATATTAATAATAATAATAATAATAATTTATTCTCAAATAACTACGTTACAAGAGTCACGCCAATTTACAGGCTAGATCAAATTGTCACAAATGCTTTCACAATTACTGTAAAGTTATAGCAGTTAAATTAAGTATAAGAGTCAGTTTCTGATAGCATATTTACACCATGTCACTGACAGAAACAGTATAATGCAGCCACATTTTTCAATAATAGATTACAAATAAGGAAGGTGCACAATAGGTTCTTTTGGCGGTTTGCCGACATCAATAGTGAATTTGTTGGGAAAGGTCATATGGAACGCTCTTGATACGAGCTGTGATCCACAAAGTCATGTACCTAGGGTGCATGTTCCCTAGAGTCGCCAAGGATTTCCCACCGTGAATGGGGTTCTGAAAAGGAGAAGAGAGAGAGAAAAAGGCAGCAGTGTGGCAAGTGTATATATATAACCAAAGCACTACTTAACCTGTCATGTTGAAGTAGTCAATACTGTAGTAAGTCAAGATAAAATTCATACTGACCACATAAATTAAAGTAAATTATGGGAATATAAGAATATAACCCACATTTGAAGGAGTACAGCAAAAAGAAGGAAGAGTTAGCTGGACTCTGATCGGCTAAATCTAATCCAGTCGATCACGTGAATTTCTATCCAGAAGCTTCTCATGTAAATGCTATAAAGAGACTAACGTTCTATCTATTTTTGCCTTCGGCTTCTCATTTCCATTTTAACCTTGCTATTTGGAATATAATCTTCTCCTTTTCCACCGTGTTTTTGATTCTTTGGAACTTGTCCAGTGTATTGTGGTCAGAGAATTCTAAGCAATAGGAATTAGCTGGGAATTATTCAAGCAAGCGTCACAATATTGGCGACGAGGAAAAAGGAGAAAAATTCAAGATGCCTATTTCAGATGATCAGCTAGGCCGAATACTACAACAACAGCAAGCACAATTAGATGCACAAATGCGGTTGTTGGAGACTCTAACTCAACAGCTCAACATACAGTGTTCGAGTCCAAATGCTATTTTAAATACGTCTTGTGAAGCAGTGGCAAACAGCATACCAAAACTCATCTATAATCCTGAATGTGGAAATACTTTTCTGACGTGGTTCAAACGTTGGGAAGATACATTTAGAATTGAATTCAGTAAACTAGATGATGCGTGGAAGACTCGCTTGTTGGTGCGTAAGCTGGGACGTGATGAATATGCACGTTATACTGATCATATAATACCAAAGTTTCCTCAAGAGCTCAGTTTCGAGGACATGGTAGTTCAGCTGTCAGAAATATTCGGTGAATCATCCTCATTGTTTAGTATTCGATATCAGTGTCTGAATCTGGTGAAACACGAAGATGATGAATATGCGGTACTTGCAGACATCATCAGCAGAGAATGTGAACGGTTCAAGTTACTCTCGTTTACAGAAGACCAGTTTAAATGCTTAATATTCACCAAAGCTCTCCAGTCAAGACGCGGAGATCAATACCAGACTTCTAACCCGACTGGATCAAGACGCGAACGTCTCACTCAGAACACTGACAGATTAGTGTAAACGTCTACAAAGTATCAGGCACGACAACATGTTGATTGAACAGGTAAATCCTAATTTAACCAGCAGTAGTGTCAATGGTATAACTAGGTTAAAAGTCCAGAAGCCGAAAACATCTTGTAACAAACCAACGACGGCATGTTGATTATGTGGTGATTGGCATTACGTACGGTTCTGTCCATTTAAAAAACATAAATGCCAGATGTTCAACAAACGTGGACATAAAGAAGGCCATTGTCAACCAAATCATACGTCTCAGCCCAGGAAGAAGCATAAACTTACTCGACATGTGGTGAAATTAGCCGAGTCTAAATCACTTTCTCATGTAGCTGCTTTTCAAACAGACTATGACGTTCGCAGAAAGTATGTTACTATCCACATGGACAGTACATCAGCTCATTTTCGAATCAACACGGCATCAGATATCACCTTAATGTCTAGAGAAACGTTTAACCTGCTAGGAAAACCACCAATGAAGTCATCCAAGAAAACCGCTAAAAGCGCTTCAGGTGGTGTGCTAAAACTGGTTGGTGAGTGTTACGGGAGAAATGAAGACATTTGGCTGATTAAAACCTTTATATAAATATCATTAATTTCGATGTGTTTTTTGGGTATATTTGTTTTACTTAACTTACGAGCTTGTTTGAAATATTATTGTCGGCCATTTGGGATTCCTGCTTGTCTTGGTTTGTTCGTTTGCAGTTTTCTGCTCCAGGAACCTATAAAATTGAAGGTATTTGAAATTATTATAATTATTGTTGTTAGAACGACATTGGTCGTCCATTTGTAAATTGACGAACGACATTTTGGTCGATTATTTGTGAATTACAAATAAACTGTGGTACCTAACTTTGGAATTTGGTTTTGATGTTATATTGGGTTCGTGAATGGCAAATAGATCGACACACAGTACTTCTAAGGAGAAAGGAGCAAACAATTGGACGTAACAGTGAGTTCCAGTGTGAATTTTACTTCAATGGAACAAAATGTACAGGAGTATGCTATCTGACAGGACGGCCAAACCTTGATCTTCTTGGTCTAGATATGTTAGAAAAACTAGGAATGATGAACGTAGCCATTTGTAAATGGATTTCTACGGTGGCAGTTCCAATGGGTTCCAATAGGTGCACTCCTGTACTCGTTTCTCCCAATCCCAGGTCCAAACAAATCAAAAAAGGACAAAAATTCTAGGAGAAAGCGGTCTTATTTAATAAAAACATGGAAATACAAAGCATTACCTGGAATTAATGCTCCTTCCAGGTTACAATTACTCCGAAGAGTATCCAACAAGGATGAGTAAGTGGCGTTAAGTCCAACTGCAACCGGATCAATCCAAATATGGCTGTAGCCATATTAAAGGTCAAATTTAAACAACATATATACAGTTCAGAAGCAAACATAAAAACTTCAATATAAGTACAAAATATAGAAATAATAACAATATACAATGATAAAATCTCAAATTGGAATCAAATAAAATACCAAAAATGTCAACAGAAAAAGTCCGTCATGTCATAACAAAAATATGTAAACATGGAGGGATTTTCCAAAAAACAAAACATTCAAAAAGGATTCTACACCATTAACAGTGTCTGCAACATATCGTTTTCAAATACCCTCAATTTTATAGGTTCCTGGAGCAGAAAACTGCAAACGAACAAACCAAGACAAGCAGGAATCCCAAATGGCCGACAATAATATTTCAAACAAGCTCGTAAGTTAAGTAAAACAAATATACCCAAAAAACACATCGAAATTAATGATATTTATATAAAGGTTTTAATCAGCCAAATGTCTTCATTTCTCCCGTAACACTCCCGACCAAAAGAACCTTGGTTCTTTTCACCGACAAAAATAGGTAACAACAATCCAAGTATGGGCATCACAAGCAATAAACAACAAACATTCAATATAGATTCTACACCGGCCCGCAAAATCCCTCCATGCAAAACAAGTCTTTTCTGACACTTCAATTTAGGGTTCACTCTCATCCCCTAATCCACACCGGAGTAACGAGTAGGACTTACAGCAGTACGCCTACCCCCCCTCCAACATGGATATGACCTATCAAACTAACTATGTACCTGTACGTTCCCATCAGGTCCTTGATTCCCCTATCTATCATAGCATGACTTAACGGTAGTATAAACCTTATCCAATTAACCCAAATGAACATGTACAACACGTCGTAAAGCTGGTCATATCCTCTTAGAGATTTGCCTTCCACCTCATGGGGATGAGGCACTTCCTTTTCATCATCACTCGACCGACAGTCAACCGGAGTAGAAACAGATACAGTTACACAACCTTGTGCATCCTCAATCAACTTAACATTTCCGGCAGGGTCGGGTGACTTCAAAACACTAGAAGGCTCATTCGATGAAGTTGATCGACTAGTCACTATAGGTGGACTGCTCACACTTTCTGTCTCTTTACTATCGCTGTCACTACTAAGATTCTGATGACTACTATTTCCATTGCTAGTCATAGCATCCGTAAGAGAACGAAGTTTACGCTTCCTAATAATAGTAGCATCATGTCATTTCTTATGCTTCTTAGCTTGGGTAGCAGTATGTGAGCGTAACGTACGATCATTTCGACGACGATGAGTGTCTTTCAACTTCCATCGATCACTATTACCCGCAGTACTATCAATGATGGTATCATTAGTAGCCGCATCTGTACTAGTAGCAGTCATCTCCCCATGACATACAGTCGACTCATGCACAGTATCTAACCCTACACTGCCAACATTACTTTCCTTACTAGGAGTAAACAAAGGGTTTTTGCAAGCTCGATTGCATCCTGCACATTATCAATTGAAGTTAAATAGTCGTCGACATAAAAACTCTTATCTACAACTTCCTGGACATCTTTATTCAATTCCTTTCCGAATATATCTACCGTCTTCCGAACAGCGAAATTAGCGGCTAATGCTTCGTTGCATAATCTGAATCGTAGAAGTATACCAATTAAACTATTTACAGTATTTGGTCCTCTCAAAAGCTGATCGTTAAGAGAACAACCTTGATAGACAGCTGCAAAATCATAAACAATTCTTAATTTTCCAGGCTTTTTAGGGTTGATAACAGGATGATGAGGAATATACCAACAAACAGCATCACGGTCGAAATCCTCCTTACTAGCTTCAATGATGTAGCCCTTACTTAAATGTTTATTCATTTCAAGTTGATATTTCTCCAGAAGACTATTATCCTTCATAAACCTCTTCCTTAAACACTGTAGTCTACGTTCAGCTAGTTGCAAATTATTCGGTAGCCTTGGCTTATGATACTTCCAGGGTAGACCAACTTGGAAATGGCCACCCTACAGTCTAAAGGAACTATTAACTATTTCTAGAGCTCTTTTATCTTCGACAGAATATGCATTACGAGACCGATCTGCATCCTCGAACTCATGATTATATAATCTTTCTATATCTCGCAAAATATCATTAGTAGAACAATGACACCACTGAACTTGATGTAAAGATCTCGATACTCCTTTAGGACCTAAAATCATCCAGCCGAGATGATTACGCACACCAAACGGATGCTTCCTGTCTCCCAGGCGTTGTTCAGGGACGCGAAGTGCATCTGGAGCATCACACCCAATCAATATTCCTACAAGATTACTTTGCAACCTCGGTAGGGTTATGTCCTTTGAATGTTTCCACCTTCTCAGCTGGAGTTCGGTTAAAGGTTCTGCATAATCCATCGGAAGTTTCTTGGTCGTATGGGCCTAAGCTGCTATTATCTTCCGTTTCAATATCATGATGCCCCATAGAACTAGATGCAGTAGCCCGCAGACATCCTGATTGCTTAGCAACATGAAGTGCTGTGTGACTATTTACGTTTGTTGTCTTAGGATCAACTCTAGGTCCTGGTTAATAATCTACCCTACGTGAAGGGTTTCGAACATAAGCTTCGTTCCGTTCAGTCAAACCTTTCTCGTTCTTATTCATCTTCACGGTACTCATCAACCACTGTTTGCTCGAATCCAAATTACCATTCCTTGCATTTCGAGCAGTTAAGAAGCTTCTACCATCACATACCTTGGATCCGTCCTGATGCCTAACCTTTCTGCCATCTTCCTTCTCTACCATCTTCAAAAAAGCCATCTTATCTGCTACAGATACCGACTTCTCACTCGGATACACATCAAGGGATTTTAAACCATCAGGGTAACGTGCTGGGTCTTCAAGAGGATATACCTGTAGAATCGTTTTCGAATGTTTTGTTTTTTGGAAAATCCCTCCATGTTTATATATTCCTGTTATGACATGACGGACTCTTTCTGTTGACATTTTGGTATTTTATTTGATTCCAATTTGAGATTTTATCATTGTATATTGTTATTATTTCTATATTTTGTACTTATATTGAAGTTTTTATGTTTGCTTCTGAACTGTACATATGTTGTTTAAATTTGATATAATATGGCTACAGCCACATTTTTGGATTTGATATCGTTGCGGTATACGAGTTCACCTAGTATCCGGAACCTGGATACTCATTCAGAGTAATTTTGAATTGGAAGACGTAAAATTCGTTAGGTAACGTTTGTATTTCCATTTCTTCTCTATAAATAGACCACTTTCTCCTAGAATTATTGTGTTTTGATATTCGAAAACGGAGGGTGCGTATAACATACGTCTATTGGAATCGAATTGAACTCCTACGGTAGAAAATCCAACTACAGTCTAACGAATTTAGAAGAACAAGCGTACTACAGTCTGATTATTAAGAAGAATAAGGAAACATTTGGAATTTTAATCGTTTATAATATTAAACTTCTTGGAAGAAGAACTTTGGATTACTTATCGTATTTTTTGTGATCGAACTGTATTTTGGAAACGATTTTCTGGTCCTTTTGGATTTTTACTGAGCATTTACCGGTGGAATTTCTATATTTTGTATTTGTTATTTATCTTCCGTTGAACTTCACTTAAACATGAGCAACCGCAAGAAAACAAACACGAAGAGGGTGGAAGAGCATGAAGAATCCCGAAATGCTAGGCAAGTCGTTAATGATTCTTGTTTAATGGGTTCCCTCTATACTCGTGATGATGTTATGTTTGATACTTATTATTGTAAGTCACCCTTAGAAGGCATTAAGGCAGAGAAGGATCAGATGCTTAGGACACCGATAGTAGGCTTAGAGTTACCTAAGGTTGAACTTTCATTCTTTGACGGCAAACCTCGCGACTACTTTAGATTTATTAAGCAAATTGAATCGTTTATAGAACCTAGAGTAAAGGATGATAATTTGCGTTTATTATATTTAATTCACTATTGTAAAGGAAATTCAAGAAATGCGATTGAAGGTTGTATTATAATGGATCCACAAGTGGGATATAAGAGAGCTAAGGCTATTTTAAAACAGCTCTTTGGGCAGTCGCATGTGATAGCCCGTGAAACCTTGGAGGACTTGTTTAGAACCGGGAATGCAGATTATAATGATCCTGAACAATTGACGAATTTGGCGATTAAAATGCAGAATGTTGCTCTAACCTTAGAACAGTTAAATTGTACAACAGAACTTAATTCTCTGGTTAATTTGGAGCGAATAGTTAGAAATTTGCCACGTTCTATGCAAGCTCAATTGGGCGGAATTAGCCGTAAAATGGATTGAAGAAAATAGAGAGCCTAACTTTACTGAACTTACTGAGTTTATATTATCTCGAGCTAGAATAGCTGATAGTAGATTCGGTCGGCTGGTTAATCGGCCAAAAATGGGAAGAGATGTAAAAATGAACTGTCACCTTCAATCGAAACCAGCAACCATACCGAATATAAGATATAACTGTAGCATTTGTACTGGTGATCACTTGGTTACTAAATGCCCTCAGTTTTTAGAGCTTACTGTTCAAGATAGATGGAAGCAGGTTAGAAAAAAGGGGATGTGTTTCACCTGTCTGAAGCAAGGGCATAAGGCCAGTGACTGTAAATCGACAATGCGTTGTGGTATCGACAAGTGTTAGAAAAAACATCATGTTTTGTTGCATGAAGACTCGACCATCAAAAGGTTGGATGATAAACGTGAATCCCAGCATTGTTGCGGACTCACTAGGTCACTGAGCAGACAGGTATGCTTAGGATTGATCCCAGTACGTGTGAAATCGGAAACAGCCGAGATAATAGGATATGCTCTTTTAGATAACGGCTCAGATCCTACGTTGATAACGTCAACTTGTGCAAAAGTGCTTGGGTTGCCGGAAAACTGTGAGTTAGTTGTGGTACAAACTGTGGGTGGTGACAAAACGGCAGCATGTACGAATGCCACTTTTGAAGTGCATTCTTTAGATCAGTTGGAACATCGTGATTGAAGGAGCGATGATCGTATCTAGCCTACCGAGGCATAACCCCACCATGTTAGCAATGAACAATCTAACTAAATGGCCGCACTTAAAGGATGTACCGGTAGAAGGTTTAGAATCTGAAGACGTTTTGATGCTCATCGGTTGTGACGTGCCAGAAGCACATTGGGTGTTAGAGCAACGTCTAGGTGGAAGGAAAGCGCCGTATGCGGTAAAGACACTACTTGGATGGACTGTGTTTGGACCTACATCATGCTCGTAATATAGATAAAGAGTTGTTAACCATATTAGTAGCGCACAGGATTTGGAGGATCAGATACGTAAACTGTATGATGTAGAATTTGCTGACAAGTCAGTGACAAGTCAGTGTCGGTAGAAGACCAGGTAGCTTTAGAGATAGTGGAGAGAGGTACTCACTACGTTGATGGCCATTTCGTAGTCCCAATACCATGGAAACAGGACCCCTCCACGAAAGGGAATAATTATGAGGTAGCTAGTAGTAGATTACAGAGTTTAAAGCGAAGATTGATGAGAGACGATAGGTTACGTGACAGGTACGCCAAATGTATGGAAGATAATGTCTCTAAAGGCTATGCGCAAAGGGTATTTGAGTTGCACCTAAGGTCGGACTATCGTCCCCGATGGTATTTACCCCATCACCCCGTGTTGAACCCTAAAAAACCAGACAAGCTGAGAGTGGTCCTGGACTGTGCTGCTAAGTTTGCTGGAACCTCTTTAAATGATATGATCTATCAAGGGCCGGACAGCACCGCTGATCTGGTAAGCATACTATTACGTTTTCGCAAGGAAGCAGTAGCAGTATCGGCAGATGTTGAAGAAATGTTTATGCAAGTAAAGGTACCCGAAGGTGACCGGGGAGCGTTAAGATATCTATGGTGGGAAGGTGGGAACACATCTAAAGAGCCTTCTGAATTTCAAATGACCTCTCATCCATTTGGAGCTACGTCATCCCCGTTTTGTGCGAACTTTGCTATGAATAAAACAGCCCTAAGCTTCTCGAGTGATTATGAGCAGTATGTTATTGATGCGGTTAAGAATAACTTTTACGTTGATGACTGCCTGATATCTTTTTCGAGTTGTTATCAAGCGAAGAGGTTTGTCATGCAGATAATCGAGTTGTTACGTAGAGGTGATGCAGATGTGACGGAATAGCCGAGGAAGGAAGTATTAGTGACAAGTTCCACAAACGTTGGAAGCAGGTAAATTATTTAGCCAATGTATTTTGGAAAAGGTGGTTAAAGGAGTATTTGCCTTCCTTACAAACTCGTCAAAAATGGTTAAAAGAGCATCGGAATTTTCAGAAAGGAGACGTAGTTATTGTTGCCTCGGATATTACTACTCGTGGAAAATGGCCCTTAGGAATAGTAGAGGATTGCGAGACAGATAAGGACGGAAAGGTCAGAACGATAGTTGTTCGTACTACTAACGGGGTAGCGAGAAGAGACATACGAAAGGTGTGTCTCCTAGAAGGTTCCAACTAGATAGGTTATATCTATATTGAAAACGGGTAGGCGTACTGCTGTAAGTCCTATTCGTTATTTCGGTGTGGATTAGGGAATGAGAGGGAACCCTAAATTGAAGTGTCATTAAACGCCTGCCTTTTTTGAATGGAGGGATTTTGCGGGCCGGCGTAGAATCTCTTCTGAGTGTTTTGTTTTTTGGAAAATCCCTCCATGTTTATATATTCCTGTTATGACATGACGGACTCTTTCTGTTGACATTTTGGTATTTTATTTGATTCCAATTTGAGATTTTATCATTGTATATTGTTATTATTTCTATATTTTGTACTTATATTGAAGTTTTTATGTTTGCTTCTGAACTGTACATATGTTGTTTAAATTTGATATAATATGGCTACAGCCACATTTTTGGATTTGATATCGTTGCGGTATACGAGTTCACCTAGTATCCGGAACCTGGATACTCATTCAGAGTAATTTTGAATTGGAAGACGTAAAATTCGTTAGGTAACGTTTGTATTTCCATTTCTTCTCTATAAATAGACCACTTTCTCCTAGAATTATTGTGTTTTGATATTCGAAAACGGAGGGTGCGTATAACATACGTCTATTGGAATCGAATTGAACTGCTACGGTAGAAAATCCAATTACAATACCTTTCTAATACAATTAACGACTCCCTTGCGTTCCGGGTGTGAGGTAGGTGCAAACACATTTGAAGAATTCCCCTGTCTCGCATGTAGATGACTAGTCGCTTACATATCGTTTTCCATGACCTTACATTCTAATTCCGCCATTTCAACCTCCTCTTGAAGATCTAACACTTTCAGCTGCATTTCTAACTCAAGCCTCCTTTCCAAATTCTTCTTTTTTAGTAATGCCTTAACTAACCTCAATCTAGAAGTACTAAACTGAGCTGAGGACTTACTATTAACACTAATATCATCACGTTTATCATCATTAAAAGCAGATATACCACAGACAGCTTTAGAATCTTTGCCATCCATTTCGTCATTTTCCTTCGGCTTTTCGCTTCTGGTTTCCATTGTATGCTTTTGTTCGAAAATCGGTTACCAAGCAAATGTGGATTAATCCAAACGTATTCGACCAATAATAACAAAATTTTGACCCAAAATGTCCAAACGTATCCAATGTATAACAACAGAATTGAAATTGAAGAACTTTGGACCCGAATTGTCCAAACGTATCCAATGTATAACAACAGAATTGAAATTGAAGAACTTTGGACCCGAATTGTCCAAACGTATCCAATGTATAACAACAAATTAAAATTGAAGACCTTTGGACCCAAAATGTCCAGAGGTATCCAATGTACGACAAAAGAACTAAAATTGAAGAACTTTTGTTACGTCCAAGTTTTGCTCCTTCCTTTATTGAAGTACAGTATGTCGATCTATTTGCAATTCACGAACCCAAATTAACAACAAAACCAAATTCCAAAGTTATGTACCAGTCTATTCGCAATTCACAAATAGTTGACCACAATGTCGTTCTAACAACAATAATTATAATAATTTCAAATACCTTCAATTTTATAGGTTCATGGAGCAGAAAACTGCAAACGAACAAACCAAAACAAACAGGAGTCCAAAATGGCCGACAATGATAATTCAAACAAGCTCATAAGTTAAGTAAAACAAATATACCCAAAAAACACATTGAAATTGATGATATTTATATAAAGGTTTTAATCAGCCAAATGTCTTCATTTCTCCCGTAACAGTATGGTTTCCAAATGCGTGAAGAAAAGTGTATCTTCTTCATGCATTCGATCAAATACCTTGGTTTCATCTTAGATAAGAACGGTCGCCGGCCATATTTAGCCAACATCGAAGGCATTCAGAAGATGCCTGCACCAAATGATGTCTCTTCATTAAGATCCTTCTTGGGGTTAATCAGTCATTACAGCGCATTCCTGCCTGAAATGCATCGAGTGAAAGGTCCCTTGAATGAACTACTGTCAAAAGATAAACTTTGGCAGTGGCCAGCACAATGTCAAGCATCTATCGATAAAGTCAAGCCTATGCTCAGCTCAAAGCTTCTTTTGACACACTTCGATTCCAGCTTGGGAACTGTTGTTGCATCTAGTTATGGAGTTGGAGTAGGTCACAAACCTTTGATTGCAATCTTTGGTTCTAAAAAAAGAATACCTGTCTATACGGCTAATAGATAACAG
Source organism: Schistosoma turkestanicum (assembly GCA_944470395.2). Classification (NCBI taxonomy): domain Eukaryota; kingdom Metazoa; phylum Platyhelminthes; class Trematoda; order Strigeidida; family Schistosomatidae; genus Schistosoma; species Schistosoma turkestanicum. The sequence continues at coordinate 38,557,175 of OX103979.1, read as the reverse complement.
CGCTGGGCAACGATGAACCTGAGTTATGATTTCTGTTTCAAGTATCAGTCGACAAATACTATCGGTCAAGCCAACGCTCTCTCTCGACTAATTGGAGTTCAGCATCCTGAACCAGAGGACATGATCAACAGCAGCGTCAACAGCAGCAGACCCAGAAATGCAGAGTGTAGTAGCAGATGCCATTCGAAACACTCCAGTGTCGTCAGAGGAAGTCAGCGAAGAAATCTTTGGAGACCCACTTCTGCAAGAAGTTAGAAAGTTTCACCTGAAAGGGTGGTCCTCGAAGATCAACCCTACAGAGCTTCAACAGTTGTACCAGCGTAGACTCTCTCTTTCAATCATCAACGACTGCCTGCTGTTTGCCAACCGAGTCATAATCTTAGTGAAGCTACAACCAACAGTACTAAAACAGTTGCACGCGGTACATCCTAGAATAAATCGCATGAAAGCACTAGCACGAAGTTATGTATACTCAGGAGTTTGGGTACGTCATGCTAACCAACTGAAAGCAACTTCGATAGCCAGCAACGAGACTCAGTATCGAATACCCCTTGACGTTCTGCTGGACTTCTTCGAAATTAAAACTCCTAGAACAGACAAGTCAGCTTCTGTGCAAGCAAGGAGTGACACGACTTCCTTATTGCCGAGAAGATGGACTAATCGAAAGTACAAGCCAGTCACACGGTTGCAGTTGGACCCTAGCACCAGATCCTACGAATGTGCTCAAAGGGGAGGTTTTAGCAGACATAGAATAAAGCATGACGGCGTCAGCCGCGCGCTGATTGGCTAATTTCCTATCCAATCAGTGCCTGATCGATTCTTGGAGAACGGGGTAGAAAATTCTCGTACTGTTAGCTGGACTCTGATCGGCTAAATCTAATCCAGTCGATCACGTGAATTTCTATCCAGAAGCTTCTCATGTAAATGCTATAAAGAGACTAACGTTCTATCTATTTTTGCCTTCGGCTTCTCATTTCCATTTTAACCTTGCTATTTGGAATATAATCTTCTCCTTTTCCACCGTGTTTTTGATTCTTTGGAACTTGTCCAGTGTATTGTGGTCAGAGAATTCTAAGCAATAGGAATTAGCTGGGAATTATTCAAGCAAGCGTTACAATAGACCCCAATCTATTTCCAGGTTATTGTACTCTGAAAATTCTGGAGCCACATGGACTTACCAAGCTTCAGTGATAGGCATGATGAATAGAGATCCCTAAACAGCCCCACCTAACCATAAAAGTTTTACTATTTTTCGCTCCCATGACTTGAATGCCGCATTCTTCCCAATTCTTCTTCCAGTCTATCAGCACACGCAGGATTTCTATTGATCTTTAGACAACCTCTAGCGCACGATGACTCCATAAGTTTTGTATCGAATCAACGTCGCATTGGTTCACGTACGATTGTGATGTAGCACACTTGGTTCTCAACCTCATGATCCTTGAAGCCTAACACATGATAACCGATAGGGCTTTCGTTGAAAGTCTTACACATGGCGTAGGTCCGAGGTGGTCAATACGAGAACTTTTAATGAAGATTGAGTGTTTCGATGAGGCAGATGTCTTCACTTTGTGTAACCTCTTCCTCCTCATGTACAACATGTTACTCTAACCTTGGACCAAAGATTTTCTTCAGAAATACAAAGAAGCACACTTCCGACATTCAAAACAGAACGAGCCGACATATATACACATGTTCGATCAGAAAGCAATGTGTAGATATCATTGTTCGTTGACATTCAGTTTTATAATCTACAACTTCATTAATTTTTATAACGTATATTTTTTTGGATTACTGTTGATTTAAAGCTTTTTTATTAGAAGACGAGTATGAATTTAACAGTTTTCAGCCATTAGAATAGTGGAAAGGCTTAAAGTATTGAGGGAGTGAAAACACCCATTTAATTAAACGGATCAATATTTAAGGACCAGTGGCACTCCATTTCACAAACTCATTAGCTGAATGAGGAAAGTTTTAGGGAAAAAATGCTGTGTAAAATACTGCTAAACGCCTAAACAAAATATAAGTTCGCAACTAGCATTAGCTGGCCAACGTCTCTTCTATTTCTATTTTGATCAAATATTTTCAACTGAAGTGTCAAGTGGGAGAGCTTACTCATTAACTTTTATTTAGAAGGACCATTCCGATTTTATAACATAAAATGATTACAGCTGTTTGTAGATGTTTTGAGCCATTATTAATAGTGTGAAGGTCACATTATTAGGCCTATAGTCGTTGGTATAGCTACGTCTGCCTGTTTTCAATCTGCAAAGTTATAAACAATGCTTTCCAGACATAAGGGTGGGTTCCATATTCATGTGCATGTTGAACAGTTTTAAGCAGAATAATGGAAATCGCACACTACGATACTTCATGAGCGATGCAGAAATATCATCAGGTCCAGTGTCATCAAACTTTTCCGAGGCATTTGTAGCCAACTTGATGTTGGTGGACGAAAAGTCAGCTGTGGATATAAGCATAGATAATAACGTTGATAGATGTTACAGTTTTTGTACAGTACCAACGAAAGAAATGGTGACTAAGTTGTTCGCGAAAAATGTCACTGTTGTGGTTGTATGAGGGTGTCTTGATTTGACATGGGATTTGAACAGCCGAATTAATGATAAGTTAGGTCACATGTTTGACGTGTTATTTTACAGACCATACAGGCTGGTGTAGTAGGTTCATGCATGCCATGAACGAGTTCAACCGAAGTTAGTTGGACACCAAATCCTAGCGCACAATGAACTGAGAGTAATAAGATAGGTGTATCTGTGAATAGATTAGGCCTTCACTTGTCGAAGGACATGTTCTACCATCAGGAGTTGACAAAGAGCCTAAGATAATTCCCCTATTTGACAACCTCACTTTTGTTCATTTGAAATAAGGTGATGTCCTCTCCTTATGTGGTTATTTAGCCCAGACCCCCAAAATCGTCGCAAGATTAACTCTATGGTGGATCAAACAAATGTATGGGCTAAATCGTGCGACGTATCACCACTACAATTTATCTTTTTCATCTGGAAGCAGTGGAAACTCTTCAGTCAGACTCTGTTCACTGGCTAATAAGTGCGTGCTCTGACAACAAATAGCCAAACTCATACTACATACGGTTGTTTTTTAAATTTTTGTTGGGTAACTACAGTCTCAAAGATTGTGACACTTGTTCTAACTACATTTCCTTCTATGCTGTCAAGAATGGTAATGGAATGTATAAGTTAATGAAATAATCTTAAATATAAGCAATGAAATTTCGTGCAATTATAACCTTTAATAAAAGCTGTTCTATTGCTTAAAAGCTATACATTTAGATTGCGATTTTTACGAATTAATGCGTTACACTAGTCTGGGATGTTATGTAGGATTTTTTGTTGCTCTTCCTTTAATTAAGGGGATATGCTAGGTGTACGATCAACATGTTTTAAATGTGGGCCATGCAGACCGAAATGGATGAAAATGGTGGATAATTTGTATTCTGGAAGCCTCCACGTTAGCCTTAAATTTGTTTTTTTATATTTGTCACGAACTTGTAGGATACTAATAACCATAATAAACTCATACACTATTGTTTACATCAACCGGATAAGTTGGATCGGATCGCTAAGTATTTGCATTTGCGGCTCTCTCAGGATCTTAGTAGACGTTATGATCAGTAAGTTTGTTTTATGTTTATTTCCTCAAGAAATATATCAATATCCGTCAAAGCTATTGATAAACTAATACAAGTTTGCCATGGCCATAGACTGGTTCTGGCGATCAGTTTTTTGAAAATGATTCAACTACTCCTCGAGACTAATCGTATGGATCTACAAATAATGGCATCTAAGTCGGCAAGTCACCAATATTTTATGCTTAATAAAAGTCAAGTTTGTAGAGTTTTCCAAAATAGATGATGATTCTCCTAACTATCACAAGGAATGTAACGAGATTCTTGACCATTTTGCTGCTATGGCGCACGCTTCTTTTCCCAACCCACAAGAACGGAATGCGTAAGTTCCTTCTGATCCTCTCAAATCTTTCCAGTGTCAGAGTGGCAGGTCTACAAGGAATCCAAGGTGTTGTTCGTAAAATGGTCAGTGACCAGCTCATACTGGAGGTTCACGAGTCAAATATGGACAAAATCATACCTCCATTGCTGTTCAATATGTGTGACAAGTAAGATATCACAAAATTGCCTGATTACTGTTTAAAGTGTGAGAACTCGACTTTCCAATGACTATTCACATGCAAATCTATCAAAAATGTTTTTTATAAATCATGGGCATACATATCAACACAATCTTTCTATCAAAGGGATTAACTTAGAAACAAGTCACACTTACATTTGAGTCGGAACATTTTTTTGGTTTTTTAACGGTTTCAGAGTATTACACCCACTGAGATCTCATGACTTCCAGTCTTAGAAGCGTTCCGTATCTTCATAACTCACACTTAGTAATTTGGTTAAATGTAAGTATTATGACCTACTTACCGTCGTTGGTTTATTTAGTTCTTATTTCTGATCAAAGCGTCATAGGTTTCTACACCGATATATAATAGTGAGATCGTAGTTATGTAACATAGCTTACTGTTTGACTCTGAATCCAATCTAAAAGCCATTACTCTTAAAATAAGACGTGTTTACTCCGAACTGTTTTATGTGAAAGTGCAGTTGTTTCAGAACTACACTATGAGGGACAAGCAATACAATGGAATCAGTGAGCTAAGGGTGAAGTTGTTATTCGTAACAAGGGATAGAGGGGAGCAGGCGTGCAGAGATTAGTTGGTAGAATCGTTACAGGGGGAGAAAGAAGGGACGAGCAGAAAAGGCGGAAGATGAGAGGAAGGGGAGGGGAAGAAGTGAGAAGGGGAGGCCGAGGAATAGCAGGACAGGGAGGGATGGCAAGAGATACAGACGGTGGACATCAGGGAGAGGACAAGAGACGAGAGGCTGCAAGGAGGGAGGGGGAGAGGTAGGAGGGAGAGAGAGGGAATGCACTTTCACATAAAACAGTTCGGAGTAAACACGTCTTATTTTAAGAGTAATGGCTTTTAGATTGGATTCAGAGTCAAACAGTAAGCTATGTTACATAACTACGATCTCACTATTATATATCGGTGTAGAAACCTATGACGCTTTGATCAGAAATAAGAACTAAATAAACCAACGACGGTAAGTAGGTCATAATACTTACATTTAACCAAATTACTAAGTGTGAGTTATGAAGATACGGAACGCTTCTAAGACTGGAAGTCATGAGATCTCAGTGGGTGTAATACTCTGAAACCGTTAAAAAACCAAAAAAATGTTCCGACTCAAATGTAAGTGTGACTTGTTTCTAAGTTAATCCCTTTGATAGAAAGATTGTGTTGATATGTATGCCCATGATTTATAAAAAACATTTTTGATAGATTTGCATGTGAATAGTCATTGGAAAGTCGAGTTCTCACACTTTAAACAGTAATCAGGCAATTTTGTGATATCTTACTTGTCACACATATTGAACAGCAATGGAGGTATGATTTTGTCCATATTTGACTCGTGAACCTCCAGTATGAGCTGGTCACTGACCATTTTACGAACAACACCTTGGATTCCTTGTATACCTGCCACTCTGACACTGGAAAGATTTGAGAGGATCAGAAGGAACTTACGCATTCCGTTCTTGTGGGTTGGGAAAAGAAGCGTGCGCCATAGCAGCAAAATGGTCAAGAATCTCGTTACATTCCTTGTGATAGTTAGGAGAATCATCATCTATTTTGGAAAACTCTACAAACTTGACTTTTATTAAGCATAAAATATTGGTGACTTGCCGACTTAGATGCCATTATTTGTAGATCCATACGATTAGTCTCGAGGAGTAGTTGAATCATTTTCAAAAAACTGATCGCCAGAACCAGTCTATGGCCATGGCAAACTTGTATTAGTTTATCAATAGCTTTGACGGATATTGATATATTTCTTGAGGAAATAAACATAAAACAAACTTACTGATCATAACGTCTACTAAGATCCTGAGAGAGCCGCAAATGCAAATACTTAGCGATCCGATCCAACTTATCCGGTTGATGTAAACAATAGTGTATGAGTTTATTATGGTTATTAGTATCCTACAAGTTCGTGACAAATATAAAAAAACAAATTTAAGGCTAACGTGGAGGCTTCCAGAATACAAATTATCCACCATTTTCATCCATTTCGGTCTGCATGGCCCACATTTAAAACATGTTGATCGTACACCTAGCATATCCCCTTAATTAAAGGAAGAGCAACAAAAAATCCTACATAACATCCCAGACTAGTGTAACGCATTAATTCGTAAAAATCGCAAACTAAATGTATAGCTTTTAAGCAATAGAACAGCTTTTATTAAAGGTTATAATTGCACGAAATTTCATTGCTTATATTTAAGATTAATTCATTAACTTATACATTCCATTACCATTCTTGACAGCATAGAAGGAAATGTAGTTAGACAAGTGTCACAATCTTTGAGACTGTAGTTACCCAACAAAAATTTAAAAAACAACCGTATGTAGTATGAGTTTGGCTATTTGTTGTCAGAGCACGCACTTATTAGCCAGTGAACAGAGTCTGACTGAAGAGTTTCCACTGCTTCCAGATGAAAAAGATAAATTGTAGTGGTGATACGTCGCACGATTTAGCCCATACATTTGTTTGATCCACCATAGAGTTAATCTTGCGACGATTTTGGGGGTCTGGGCTAAATAACCACATAAGGAGAGGACATCACCTTATTTCAAATGAACAAAAGTGAGGTTGTCAAATAGGGGAATTATCTTAGGCTCTTTGTCAACTCCTGATGGTAGAACATGTCCTTCGACAAGTGAAGGCCTAATCTATTCACAGATACACCTATCTTATTACTCTCAGTTCATTGTGCGCTAGGATTTGGTGTCCAACTAACTTCGGTTGAACTCGTTCATGGCATGCATGAACCTACTACACCAGCCTGTATGGTCTGTAAAATAACACGTCAAACATGTGACCTAACTTATCATTAATTCGGCTGTTCAAATCCCATGTCAAATCAAGACACCCTCATACAACCACAACAGTGACATTTTTCGCGAACAACTTAGTCACCATTTCTTTCGTTGGTACTGTACAAAAACTGTAACATCTATCAACGTTATTATCTATGCTTATATCCACAGCTGACTTTTCGTCCACCAACATCAAGTTGGCTACAAATGCCTCGGAAAAGTTTGATGACACTGGACCTGATGATATTTCTGCATCGCTCATGAAGTATCGTAGTGTGCGATTTCCATTATTCTGCTTAAAACTGTTCAACATGCACATGAAATATGGAACCCACCCTTATGTCTGGAAAGCATTGTTTATAACTTTGCAGATTGAAAACAGGCAGACGTAGCTATACCAACGACTATAGGCCTAATAATGTGACCTTCACACTATTAATAATGGCTCAAAACATCTACAAACAGCTGTAATCATTTTATGTTATAAAATCGGAATGGTCCTTCTAAATAAAAGTTAATGAGTAAGCTCTCCCACTTGACACTTCAGTTGAAAATATTTGATCAAAATAGAAATAGAAGAGACGTTGGCCAGCTAATGCTAGTTGCGAACTTATATTTTGTTTAGGCGTTTAGCAGTATTTTACACAGCATTTTTTCCCTAAAACTTTCCTCATTCAGCTAATGAGTTTGTGAAATGGAGTGCCACTGGTCCTTAAATATTGATCCGTTTAATTAAATGGGTGTTTTCACTCCCTCAATACTTTAAGCCTTTCCACTATTCTAATGGCTGAAAACTGTTAAATTCATACTCGTCTTCTAATAAAAAAGCTTTAAATCAACAGTAATCCAAAAAAATATACGTTATAAAAATTAATGAAGTTGTAGATTATAAAACTGAATGTCAACGAACAATGATATCTACACATTGCTTTCTGATCGAACATGTGTATATATGTCGGCTCGTTCTGTTTTGAATGTCGGAAGTGTGCTTCTTTGTATTTCTGAAGAAAATCTTTGGTCCAAGGTTAGAGTAACATGTTGTACATGAGGAGGAAGAGGTTACACAAAGTGAAGACATCTGCCTCATCGAAACACTCAATCTTCATTAAAAGTTCTCGTATTGACCACCTCGGACCTACGCCATGTGTAAGACTTTCAACGAAAGCCCTATCGGTTATCATGTGTTAGGCTTCAAGGATCATGAGGTTGAGAACCAAGTGTGCTACATCACAATCGTACGTGAACCAACGCGACGTTGATTCGATACAAAACTTATGGAGTCATCGTGCGCTAGAGGTTGTCTAAAGATCAATAGAAATCCTGCGTGTGCTGATAGACTGGAAGAAGAATTGGGAAGAATGCGGCATTCAAGTCATGGGAGCGAAAAATAGTAAAACTTTTATGGTTAGGTGGGGCTGTTTAGGGATCTCTATTCATCATGCCTATCACTGAAGCTTGGTAAGTCCATGTGGCTCCAGAATTTTCAGAGTACAATAACCTGGAAATAGATTGGGGTCTATTGTAACGCTTGCTTGAATAATTCCCAGCTAATTCCTATTGCTTAGAATTCTCTGACCACAATACACTGGACAAGTTCCAAAGAATCAAAAACACGGTGGAAAAGGAGAAGATTATATTCCAAATAGCAAGGTTAAAATGGAAATGAGAAGCCGAAGGCAAAAATAGATAGAACGTTAGTCTCTTTATAGCATTTACATGAGAAGCTTCTGGATAGAAATTCACGTGATCGACTGGATTAGATTTAGCCGATCAGAGTCCAGCTAACAGTACGAGAATTTTCTACCCCGTTCTCCAAGAATCGATCAGGCACTGATTGGATAGGAAATTAGCCAATCAGCGCGCGGCTGACGCCGTCATGCTTTATTCTATGTCTCCTAAAACCTCCCCTTTGAGCACATTCGTAGGATCTGGTGCTAGGGTCCAACTGCAACCGTGTGACTGGCTTGTACTTTCGATTAGTCCATCTTCTCGGCAATAAGGAAGTCGTGTCACTCCTTGCTTGCACAGAAGCTGACTTGTCTGTTCTAGGAGTTTTAATTTCGAAGAAGTCCAGCAGAACGTCAAGGGGTATTCGATACTGAGTCTCGTTGCTGGCTATCGAAGTTGCTTTCAGTTGGTTAGCATGACGTACCCAAACTCCTGAGTATACATAACTTCGTGCTAGTGCTTTCATGCGATTTATTCTAGGATGTACCGCGTGCAACTGTTTTAGTACTGTTGGTTGTAGCTTCACTAAGATTATGACTCGGTTGGCAAACAGCAGGCAGTCGTTGATGATTGAAAGAGAGAGTCTACGCTGGTACAACTGTTGAAGCTCTGTAGGGTTGATCTTCGAGGACCACCCTTTCAGGTGAAACTTTCTAACTTCTTGCAGAAGTGGGTCTCCAAAGATTTCTTCGCTGACTTCCTCTGACGACACTGGAGTGTTTCGAATGGCATCTGCTACTACACTCTGCATTTCTGGGTCTGCTGCTGTTGACGCTGCTGTTGATCATGTCCTCTGGTTCAGGATGCTGAACTCCAATTAGTCGAGAGAGAGCGTTGGCTTGACCGATAGTATTTGTCGACTGATACTTGAAACAGAAATCATAACTCAGGTTCATCGTTGCCCAGCGCTGTTATCTATTAGCCGTATAGACAGGTATTCTTTTTTTAGAACCAAAGATTGCAATCAAAGGTTTGTGACCTACTCCAACTCCATAACTAGATGCAACAACAGTTCCCAAGCTGGAATCGAAGTGTGTCAAAAGAAGCTTTGAGCTGAGCATAGGCTTGACTTTATCGATAGATGCTTGACATTGTGCTGGCCACTGCCAAAGTTTATCTTTTGACAGTAGTTCATTCAAGGGACCTTTCACTCGATGCATTTCAGGCAGGAATGCGCTGTAATGACTGATTAACCCCAAGAAGGATCTTAATGAAGAGACATCATTTGGTGCAGGCATCTTCTGAATGCCTTCGATGTTGGCTAAATATGGCCGGCGACCGTTCTTATCTAAGATGAAACCAAGGTATTTGATCGAATGCATGAAGAAGATACACTTTTCTTCACGCATTTGGAAACCATACTGTTACGGGAGAAATGAAGACATTTGGCTGATTAAAACATTTATATAAATATCATCAATTTCAATGTGTTTTTTGGGTATATTTTACTTAACTTATGAGCTTGTTTGAATTATCATTGTCAGCCATTTTGGACTCCTGTTTGTTTTGGTTTGTTCGTTTGCAGTTTTCTGCTCCATGAACCTATAAAATTGAAGGTATTTGAAATTATTATAATTATTGTTGTTAGAACGACATTGTGGTCAACTATTTGTGAATTGCGAATAGACTGGTACATAACTTTGGAATTTGTTTTTTTTGTTTGGTTAATTTGGGTTCGTGAATTGCAAATAGATCGACATACTGTACTTCAATAAAGGAAGGAGCAAAACTTGGACGTAACAAAATTTCTTCAATTTTGGTTCTTCGCCGTACATTGGATACCTCTGGACATTTTGGGTCCAAAGGTCTTCAATTTTAATTTGTTGTTATACATTGGATACGTTTGGACAATTCGGGTCCAAAGTTCTTCAATTTCAATTCTGTTGTTATACATTGGATACGTTTGGACAATTCGGGTCCAAAGTTATTCAATTTAAATTCTGTTGTCATTTATTGAATACGTGTGAATATTTTGCGTCAAAATTTTGTTATTATTGGTTGAACTCGTTTGGATTGATTCACATTTGCTTGGTAATCGATTTCCAACAAAGCATAAAATGGAAACCAGAAGCGAAAATTCGAAAGAAAATGACGAAATGGATGGCAAAGATTCTAAAGCTGTCTGTGTTATATCTGCTTTTAATGATGATAAACGTGATGATATTAGTGTTATTAGTAAGTCCTCAGCTCAGTTTAGTACTTCTAGATTGAGGTTAGTTAAGGCATCACTAAAAAGAAGAATTTGGAAAGGAGGCTTGAGTTAGAAATGCAGCTGAAAGTGTTAGATCTTCAAGAGGAGGTTGAAATGGCGGAATTAGAATGTAAGGTCATGGAAAACTATATGTAAGCGACTAGTCATCTACATGCGAGACAGGGGAATTCTTCAAATGTGTTTGCACCTACCTCACACCGTGAACGCAAGGGAGTCGTTAATTGTATTAGAAAGGTATTGTAGTTGGATTTTCTACCGTAGCAGTTCAATTCGATTCCAATAGACGTATGTTATACGCACCCTCCGTTTTCGAATATCAAAACACAATAATTCTAGGAGAAAGTGGTCTATTTATAGAGAATAAATGGAAATACAAACGTTACCTAACGAATTTTACGTCTTCCAATTCGAAATTAATCTGATGAGTATCCAGGTTCCGGAGACTAGGTGAAACTCGTATACTGAGACGATATCAAATCCGAAAATGTGGCTGTAGCCATATTATATCAAATTTAAACAACATATGTACAGTTCAGAAGCAAACATAAAACTTCAATATAAGTACAAAATATAGAAATAATAACAATATACAATGATAAAATCTCAAATTGGAATCAAATAAAATACCAAAATGTCAACAGAAAGAGTCCGTCATGTCATAACAAAAATATATAAACATGGAGGGATTTCCAAAAAACAAAACATTCAAAAAGGATTCTACACCGGCCCGCAAAATCCCTCCATGCATAAAGCAAGCGTATACTGACACTTCAATTTAGGGTTCCCTCTCATTCCCTAATCCACACCGAAATAACGAATAGGACTTACAGCAGTACGCCTACCCGTTTTCAATATGGATATAACCTATCTAGTTGGACCCTTCTAGGAGACACACCTTTCGTATGTCTCTTCTCGCTACCCCGTTAGTAGTACGAACAACTATCGTTCTGACCTTTCCGTCCTTATCTGTCTCACAATCCTCTACTATTCCTAAGGGCCATTTTCCACGAGTAGTAATATCCGAGGCAACAATAACTACGTCTCCTTTCTGAAAATTGCGATGCTCTTTTAACCATTTTTGACGAGTTTGTAAGGAAGGCAAATACTCCTTTAACCACCTTTTCCAAAATACATTGGCTAAATAATTTACCTGCTTCCAACGTTTGTGGAACTTGTCACTAATACTTCCTTCCTCAGCTATTCCGTCACATCTGC